>OMKY01095045.1:14917-27964 GCA_900302395.1 Bregmaceros cantori | reverse complement strand
TAAATATCAAGAGGAAATAATTAATATTATGGTAGGTGTCCAAGTGGTATCTATGTACCCTTGAGAAAAACAGTAAAAAAAGTTGACAACATTCAATATATAGTTACCAACTGCAGCAATGGATTGATTGTAAATTCATTTCTACCAAAAGATGATGGCGCCCTCTGCTGTAGACAAATTTACATTAAATAGAATATAGTCTGGTTATTTCCTAATGATTAGAATGGCTGGCAGTTATTATAATTCATAACCTAATTTTAATAGGTTTGCGTCAGAGTAAGAGTAAGTTACTTAATTTCTGGGTCAAAAAGAACCAAATTTGACCCGATTCAAGTTTACAAGATTAATAAGAAAAAAAAATCTCAACAAATCAGGCTGTAGAACGCGACGTCACAGGTTGGCGGTGACCATTACGGATCCAGCGCGCTATATGTTTACGCTGTCGCTGCGTGCCCGGAGCGTATAGAGACACGGTTTGAGAGAGAAATTACTGTTAAAATGTGTAAAATATAAATAACAAAATATGTTAAAATCTAAGAAAGGATGTGGGATATACCGGGACACGTTAAAAAAGGATGCCAGAGAGAAATATTTAGAAAAGATAATCATTATAAATGGATTGACCCGTGCCATTTACCATTTACTGTCAGAAGATGGCAGCATACACCCATGGGTCTGTGTGTAGTTGAGTGACGTGTTATTTTTACATTTGATATGTGTACCACACGCAAGGAAGGCAAATATGTCCGCAATAGTGAGTGGCGATAATAGATTATTGTCCTCACTCCATTCACTTGTTGATATTTGGTAGGGGTTCAATCTGTTAATAATGTGAAATCTTTTCTAAATATTCATCTCTGGCCTTCTTTTCTAGCGTGTCCCGGTATATCCCACATCCTTTATTACATTTATATTTTACACAATTTAACCAGGGCTCCGAATCGGTTCAAGGAACGAAAACGAAAACCGAAAACGAACGGAATTTTACTGAATTTCATGAGCAGCGGAAACGGAAACGATAAAAGATTCCTTCAACTGTTCCGGAACAGAAACAGAACATTATGAAATCCAGAAAACCGGTTAAAAACGTTTTTTTTTCTGTTCTCTGTTCTATATATTTTAACATATCCTATGTTTGGGAGACTATTTACAGTTGTGCATCCATCCAACTTTCACTGTCAGTCGTCAAGCCCCATGCATCTGGGGCTCCATCTTGTGGACAGACAAGGAAGCAAATGTAATGGCGTTAATACAGTTACACGGAAGTTTGAAAGTCCACCAAATATATTTTGTAAAACTTAACATTGCACAATTTAAGGAACTTTAAGAACGAACACAATTTTTGCGTTCCAAACCGGTTCAGGACCGATATTTATATGGCGGAACGGTTCAGAGAACGAAAACGTTAAACATAGACCTGCCTGAACCGTTCAGAACGGAACATTTTCGAAATAATTTCGTTTTCAAGCCCTGATTTTAACAGTAATTTCTCGCTCTCTAACTGTGTCTCTATACGCTCTGGACACACAGCGAGACTGTAAACACAGAGCGCGCTGGATCCGTAATGGCCGCCATCGACCTGTGACGTAACTGGAGCTACAGCCCGATTAATTGACTCATCGTTTTAATAAATTTTCAACTGATCAACTTGAAATAATCGTTGCAGCGCTAATCGGAAGCAACATATATTGAACATGTCTGTGCAGTGAATGGGCCAAACGATGCGATTCATCGCTGTGGATTAAACGATTCTCAAAATTAGTTTGCAACTGATTCAATAACCGCTTATCATCGACTAGAATGGCTGGCAGTATATTGAAGCTGGTGTCATTACAGTCATTGGTGGTGAACTCGCTGTCGCGGGCCTTGTTGGAGCGTAGGAAGTCTGCTGCTACCACCATGGGAGTGAAGCACAGGTCACAGTCGTACCGCCGCACCAGAGACCTGAAAGCCAGCCTGATAGAACATCACGTTATTAGATACCACTTCAGATGTTGATGGACAGAAAATGACATTGGAGTGTTTCAAGTCTGCTCTTTTTTGGTGCATTTTTACAAAAATGTCCAATAGGGCTTGGCATGGTGACATGGACTGGGGGCTGCAGACATTTTGGGGGCTGCACGTAAGGTGAAGTGGTATACCTTACAACTTCATGTCCATTGTATAGACGAGTTTATGTGCAAAACACTGGCGGGGGGGAGGGGGCGCATTTGTCCCGCGCTTCTGCAGGTCACTTCCGCCTTATTGTTGCCAATTGATGTCAACTCTGGTACTGGACCGAAGTCCGAGCACACAAAACGCACAAAACGCACGCCAGTTAAAAATCCGACCAATAGATGTCACTCTGTGACCAGTTACACATCACACCACTTGCTCCGTTCATAATTCTGTATAAATATTGATGAAATACAGTCAAAATCCGACTTAAAGTAACTCAGTGGTCATGTTCTTCTGGACCAATAGGCTGGATGCTTCTACTAGTTATTCCAAAAGGAATGAGAAAATGGAACGAGTTGCACCGATTATTATATCTTGGGTTTGTGGGTCACATTTGGGTGTTGAATAGCACATCGAAAGTTACCACCATGATCACATCCGTTTTAAATAACCCTGTAGGTATGTGTTCCCACCAAATATACATGTTGGAAAATAGCCAAAAACACAGCAAACTAAATGACACCGGACATGACGTTCAGAGACCAGAAATGCCCGCCGAACTCATCTATTGGGTTAAAAGGAAAGCATATGAATGCTTTCAATCACCAGCAGATGGCAGCCTACTCTCATGGACAAATTAATAATAGATTAAGGCTTTTAAACTGTTAATAATATGAAAATATCCCTCTCTGCCTGTTCACCTGACCACGATGCGACTCCCAAAAAATATAGATGCGGTACAAGTTGAATAACACTAAAACAAAAACAAATCAATAAAATAAAAATAATTATCAGAAATACAATGGATTGTTGAAAAGTCGCAGCCTCTTTGTTGGCAGACAACAGGGCTTAGGCATGGTGACGTCACGCTTGGGGCGGCAGACATTTTGGGAGTCGCAAGTAAGGTGAAGTAGTATACCTTACCACTTCAGGTCCACTGTATTTGTCTCAAGTTAAATGTAAAGCAAATGTTATGCTGGCAATCTACCCCCATGGATACATCAACAATAGATCAAGACTTTTAAACAGCCAATCCTATGTAAATATCGCTTTCTGCCTGTTCGCCTGAGCCGGCTCCCAAAATGTCTGCCGCCCCCAACGGCATGACGTCACCATGCCCAAGCCCTATTGTGTTGACTTGATTGAAAGATGGCACTTTCTGGGAAAAACAAGGCAAAACAACCTTTACATTTATTTTCAATGAAGCTTACTTTGAATATCGGACCATGGGCGCACAGATGTGTAGAACTCTCCCGGGCTGGAACATGTCCACCACGTTAAACTGGGAACGATCCGAATTCTCCATACTTTTATGACGGTTCCGAAGGAAGACTAGTTTCTAAAGGACCGATGGTACGTAGCCTAACCATAAACACGAGACTATGTTAATAAACTCAACGGCATGTAAATTCCTTGAGAATATATATTTTAAAATATGAATTAATAAAACGCAACTCAACGCGCGAAAATGGGCATGGTTTGGAGGTTTTGAGACGCGGGATTATGACGTCAGAACCCCGTGCGATGCGTGGACAATTCGTTGATTCTGGCTTAACAGGCTAGGCTCACGCTCAATTTGGGGAATCCATTGGAAGAAGTCAAAAGGCTGATTGTGAAGGACAAAGGCTTAGCATCATTTGACTCAAATTGATGAGACTATAGAATGTTCGATTAAAAACTGAAACATTCATGCATTGCGAATATTGATGAATTTCACATTTCATTTCAAATACAACAAATTAACATTCCAAATTTGGCATCTCAAAAAAATCTTCCAAAAACTATGTAAATTGGCAACAATGCTGTTACCATTTTAGATATTTAATTATTTCCCAATACTCCCCAAACCATTTTATTTTTAACAAACAAAATTAAGAAATAATGTATTGACTTCTTTGCAATGAATGTCTACAAGAAGGGACAGGACAGGGGAGAACCAAATGCCTCATGGAGATCGCGAGGAGGAAAAACATCTACATTTGGAATAGATACAATTTAAAAGTAAATCAAAATATTACGCAAGTATAATATTGGAGTTATGGAGTTTGACTTTTGGCTAATTTAATTTGTACTTTTAGTATAAAACGTTGAGCAAAAAACATGAAACACCACAAGTGTTAGAACATTGCAAGACATTGTTGCTTAAAAGTGGCAGATTCGGGCCACGTTTCTTATGGCAGGTTTAGTGGAAAGCCCCTTTGCACAACTAATGGGGGAGAAGACAAGAACAAGGCATATGAGCCAAATGCACAGCACATTTTTTAAAAATAGTTTATTAAAAATAAAACCATAGAAAACCACAAGTACTACACTTTCCAAGTGACAGAACATAATGTGTGAAAACCATACATGCATAAACCACAGATCGACCAGACAGAGGGTAGACAATAAATATGTGATTTAAAACAAAAAAGGTTTTGTAGGCAGCAGTCAAGACCATTAGTGAAAAAAAGGCCACAACAAATTTTACAAATTCAGTGACAATTTTACAAATTGTCGTGGAAATATTTGCCAAGATATTAAGTAATGCTGTCACATTTCACCTAATTTCGATTGTGAATCAATAGTGAATATTATTGTGTTCATATAGCAATAAAGAATGTTTCATATGGTTTGACATTAGTTGGTTTTCAGGAAGCTTCTCTTCACACCGGGCGAAGCATCTCCAGAACTACAGTTGGACACAGAACTTAAATTCAGCTCGTTAAAAATCTAGGTCATTATAAACATTCTGTTAAATCACAACAGATTTCAATTAAACCATGTCAGAAACAAAACATACTACAACCAAAGTACAAAAACAAACAATACTCTTAATGCCAATGACGACCCGTACTGTAGTGGCCAAGGTGACTGCGTTGTCACCTTGCATATAGAACATTACATAAACAAAATATATTCTGCAGATACATCAAAATGTTGTCTCTCGTATTTGTGAAGGAAGAAGTGGGCAGTAGGTTCAGAGTATTTTCACAGCTAGCAGGAAGTCGTTATATCTATACCAACAAGGACTTCAACGGCTAGGACCATATAGCAAGATTCATACAACGAATCACATTATCGCAGTTCCTAAAAAGTCAGAGCCAATGAGACACTAGTATGTCGATGGCGGAAATAGGCTAAAAAATAAAAGCTGGATCCATTGCTGTGTCATAGGTTTAAACGTTTAACTAAACGACTGCATTTACACTTCAATAAAAGCGGAGGTCCCCCTTTCCACAGCTTCTCACTGGGGTCGTCTCCTTTGGTTCACAGCTTCAAACTCTACGCTGGTCTTGAAACGTCTCGCCAGTCTGCAAGCACATGAAAAATTCACGAGATGATACGATTAGCAACCAAGGAAGGAATTTTCTCAGAGTTAGCAAAATGTCTTTGGTGTGTTGATGGCATGTTTAAGTGCCTAAAGGACTGATAGGGTCCTTTGGCGTTTTTCCATTTCATTTGAGCTTGCATTTTGGCTGCGATCTACTGCAAAACAGGGATGCGTAGGATGCATTTTTCATTGAACTTTGATATCACAACGTTGTTATCAATGTTTTGCATTTTGCATGTCTTGCACAGAGATGGCAAGTAACGAAGTATAAATACTCAAGTACTGTACTTAAGTAAAATGTTCAAGTATCTGTACTTTTAGAAGTACTTTTTTCCGCGATTACTTTTTACTTGTAGTGAGTACATTTTTAACAAAAATAGCTGTACTTCTACTCCTTACGTTTACCAAAACAGGCTCGTTACTTTTTTTTTTGCATTGACAGGGTAGGATAACGTCTATAATATTAGTCAGTAGGGGGCGCTGATGTACCCAGTACAGTCCCAGTTAAGTGTGATTTCATTTAGTCCTGGGATATATTAGGCTAGTTGTTAATTTATTTGAGCAATAACATTGACAAACTAACATTGAAAAAATGCATTTTACATACAATTTTATTTGTAGTACTTTGTACTTTATACTTTCAAAAATACCTTTGAGTACATTTTATAGCATGTACTTTTTACTTTACTTGAGTAGCTATTTGGATCAGTACTTTGTAGTCTTACTCGAGTTGTTGTTTTTACAAATGTATTTTACTCTTACTCAAGTAAGAAATCCCGGTACTTTTGCCATCTCTGGTCTTGCATAAGAATACAATTGCCACAATAATGACAAATAAAAGAAAAGCAGATCTGCAAAACTCTACGTTGTATGAAGTGCTCCCAGATCTGACAGACAAAACTGCCTCAGGCTTTAGTGGAATATAAAAGAAGCAGAGATAACACAACCCAAACGATCGGCGAACATTTCAAAGTCGTTTTCAGTTGCAGGCTTTCCATGGTGGGAACAAAGATCAAAGACTTTCAACAACAACAGCATCTTGCCCAAGTTGCCTTCACCAGAGCTAGCTGGCATTCTTGTGACTAGTTGCCGTTCTCGTGGCACAAGGTCCTCCTAATGGATCAGAACCTCTTCCCTCAGGGCCATGGTATGAACAGAAATTGGCTGTGGTGGGTGTGGGGTCTAGCAATCAGACATGCACATTTAAGACTTCTGGGAGAGTACAGGTCATCAATAGATGGGAGGCAGCAGCCATCTGGAAGCTCTATTGTAATCGCAGTTTCTTGTCTCCCGTCTTAAAAAAATCCCCATGCACGCCTTTAAGTGCATCGCCGCACTTAACGTATTTCTGTGTGTGTGTGTGTGTGTGTGTGTCAGGGCTTAAAATGAATGTGGAATACTGGTATTATTTCGGGAGGCTATTATTTTTCTTGAGTCGACTCGAAAAAACTAACATTGGTCTGTCATCGGTAATTTTAATATATATATATTTTTTACTTCCTCAAAAATGTTAGGCAATTCGATGCTACTGCACCTGCTACCTGCCTCTCAAAATATGTTGCTATGTTTGCTATGTGTCTGTACAATTTAATTTAATGTAATTACAATTTAATGAATTGTAATTAAGAAAAATAAATACATAAAACCGCAATTAAAAACCGCAATTAATTGCAAAGGTGGAAAAAACGCAATTATTATTTATGGGCAAAACCGTGCAGCCCTAGTTACTTCCATTCTTTGTATGTGGCAAGCGTGTGCTCCCACTGAGTAGACATGTTACAAAATAGCCAAAGACGCAGCAAAATAAATGGCACCGGAAGTCATGTTCAGCCTAAAATTTAACCGGAACTACCCGCCTAACTTATGTATTGGTTTAGCTGTGCTCTACCTGTGGTGGTTGTGGCTGAGCTCTGTGCCAAAAGCGGCTTGGACGTGCTTTGGGTAGACAATGATGGTGCTCTGGGCGAGCTGGAGGGTCCGACGAGGTTCCAGGTACAGCTGCGTCTTGTAGTGGCGCCGCGTGCTGTGGGGGCGGGCCACCAGCGTCTGACTGCACAGCGCCACCGCCTGGCCACACTGCAGAGCCACGGTCTGGATGTGATGCCGCACAGAGTCGTATCGCACGGCAGAACTGTATCTGGATGGAGGCAGTCAAGATGGGGCTCATGGACTTAACTTTGCTGATTCTGCCTCAATGCAACTTGGTGAAATGAAACTTGGTGAAAAAAAAATAATTCTGAACTCTAACAAGCAGTGAGTGAATTAGCAATGTCCGCGATATGGCTCATTGCAATGTAATGTGTTGTGTAGCTTATTCCAATACTTCAGTAACGTCAATAACAGGAAGATTATGTAGGTATTATTAGGTAATGGGGCCTTGGGCAGTTTTGCAAGTATCGGGACTAAGTATCTTGCACTATGGTTTTATTTTATACTAGTCAAGTTGGAACCCAATAACTTGGTTGGAACATTTGAAATAGAATGGGAGAAAGATTATAAGACATTAGAAACGACAATGTAACAGGCGCATTTTCCTGAGACTTGAAATCAAAATTAGAAAAATTAATATTTCAAGAAATACACATTTTCCAAGGCACTAATTTTTAGTTTCTTGATTTAAGGAAAAAAAAAAATTGTAGACCCAGCGGGAACTCCAAAAAGAAGCAATGGAGGCTACGAGTCTCAGACAAAGGCCAAATTGAAAACACAAGGAAGGTTCCTGACCTTCTGATCCACACCAGAGAAGGTGTTGAATTGAACTTTGAAAGGCAAAATGATACAGAATTATGCACTTCGTCGGCTGCCGTGGTGTGTGTGACAGGGTTACAAAAAGTGTGCTGATGCATAAATATATTTTTTAAATTGGCTTCTGATGCCACAATTCAAAACCCTTGTTGATTTTCTCTGAAGTTTAAAAACGTTGTCAAACCTGTCGTATCATTAAACAAAATTGTCAGAGGTGAGATCCACATCCACTGGTTTGCGATTCCAGCCACACGAGGGCGTTCGCACCATTAATTCCAGAACGTTTTTGATCTACCTTATTTCTTCTGCTGGCAGGTGGTCCACTTCAATGCTTTCGCCGTAAGACAGTGGTTGCCTCTGGGGAGACAAGAATATTAATACATTTCTTCTTTCTGCAGATCTTGTCTGGCCTGGGACGTGGCTTGCCATGGACATTTTTGACACTAAAAATGTAACAAAAAAATGAATAAAGTTAATTTATATTATCCTAGATTTACATTTAGACGTGCAATGTACGATACTCACTTTTTAAATATTGTTTTTGGAATTTGACAAATATTCTTGAAAATTGTCAGCTAGCTTCAGCCAATTCAAACGGCCATCGAGTCAAAACATTTTTTGTAAATTTCCGTACATTGATTTATGCTGTAATGTTAACAATCGGCGACGAGGTATAAGGCTCGATAGAACACCTACAAAGTTTCCATCGCTGTTAGAACTCAGATCCAAAACGGCACCAGCCGTTCAGCTTCTCAAGCGGAACACATCAGTACCAATGCATACCGAAATGCGAAGCGCCGCGTCGTCCTCTCCCTCTCCAGCCGACGACACTTCTTTATCCACCGGTAGAAGGGACGCACAAGCAGCTCCAGGACCGGGGCTGGGAGGTAACCCCGAGTCGGGACTGTCTAGTAATCGATCCGCCCGTCGGCTCATGCCCAGAGGATCGCCGTTTTGGCACAAGTTTAACCTTCCCACCATAGCCAGACAGTTCACTCAAAAGCTTCAAAACAGCGGCTCAGTGTGACACAGCCAGCCCGGGGTGGTGGTTCTGGGGCCAGGTCAGAGAACCAGCCCAGGGGCGACGATACCAGATCAGAACTAACCCGGGAATTCTCGTGTCACAAGCAGATGTGGCGGAATCCAATGTTGAAAGAATGATTGCGTTACTTCCTCAGCGCCTGGTGGCGACCCGACGCGTTTCCAAAGACGATGGGTATGCCGAGTCAAAGCGATCACAATTATGGGATTCGCAGCGCGTTAGTTAGTTTATTTAATGCGTTGATCGTCTTGTGGATGGGACGCACACGGCACGCGCCGATCGTGCACAGCTGTGTGGCGTGTCTTCAGTTAATTACACGCACACAGTTCCAATCCAGGGGATGCCCATAGCGTCCAAGTCACCCCAGCGTGCACCACGAAGCTCCACGGGGATAGTAGGGTAGTTGATGCAGCACACCCGCATCATAGCATCTCCGCGCTGAGGTGGGTTCACGAACTGGTGGAATTCGCTGTTAAAAAAATGCATAAATAAAACGGCGTCCGACTCAGCTACGAGAAACTTCAGGCCCTGCTCTGAGGGGAGGGGGGTGGGTTTCAACCCGCGCAGGAAACGCCCATTTTTTGCATTCGCTGGTCCCTGATTGGACCAAAGTTGGGGGGTTATGTCGTTAAAAAAATCACAGACGTGACAAAGTCACTTTCATGAACCACTTTGATGTTGCAGAGCAGGGGTGCTCACACCTTTTCGACTGAGCAAATGGACGGGATCTACCAGACACGTCTCTAGACTCCGCCCATGTTTCAGATTAAAATATTGAGAATAGGTCAATATATATATATTAACATAATTTTTAAATTAAAATTAACTTAAATTTAGTAGAGGGTCGACCCATAACCCTAGAGTTGCAGAGGACTCATTGGGTCCTCGTGTGGTTTTCCATTTCATTTGCGCGGCATTTTGGCTGTGATCATGCTCATGGGTGCGTAAGATGCGATTTTCACTGATCTTTGATACCACAGTTTACGTAAGATTCCCCACATTGCGTAGATAATTTTGCATGAGGACTCAAAAAGTCCTAAAAGTGCCTAAGGGTTAACAGAGACACTGCATGGAGACAAGCAGAGACAACACAGGGTCGACCCACAGCAAGAGATGAACAGACGACCGACTTACAGAGAAGAAGAGACGGTTGGCACCAATGTGAAGGAAGAAGGTTGAACACAGCAATCAGTAGCAGAACTTTGTCATCATTTTAGTCCCTGTACGTGATTATTCATTTGTTGGATTTAATGGTTTCCAGCAGTATATACAGCATTTGCAACCTCCACATGTCTTTGAGTTTAAACCATAAAAGCAAATGACAGAATAGTTCAATTGTGGATACAATGGATACATCTTGCGGACTCTCTTCCAGAAAGTGTAAGACAATGTCGGTTTTCAAATGCTACGTGAATAAACATGACCTTTTTCAACAGAGAATCCACATTCACATTTCAGCAGTTAAGGCCTGAATAGACTTGACATTTTAACTCTTTCAGCAACTTGGACTTTCACAAGACCCATTTTAACAATGTTGAAAATTATAATCACATTTCTTTCTAGAAAGCAGAGATCCTCTTCTTCGGATTATAAACCGTTGTATTCAGATATTATGTATGGTAAATATATGGTTTATCTTTAAACATCAGCATCCTCTACTGAAAGAGTTAAAGTTATCCATTTCATTGGTTTGAGATAAAACGTTTCACATTACGCATTGAATCATTTTGACCCACACAAATCCATACCTTGCACATGTATTCGTGTGGTCACACAAACAATCTGGAATACATAATTGACAGTGACAGACAACACAATTTTATATTTTTCAAGGATAAGCCGAGCAAAATATAAACCATAATCAATCCTATGATCAAATGTAGTGACCGCCTTGTAATAATGATGATCATGATAGTACAAATAATAATTTATAATAATTACAACAATGACAATAAAAAACTGTCCATAGCAAGCAGGGATATGTTTCAGACATGAAACAAAAGTTTTGACCAAAAAAAAATAAAATACAACAATGATGTTTGAAAATAGTGTGTTAAAATACATGATGAGAAGTGTAGGCTGCTGAACTCATGTTAGCTCTAGAGGCCACATTGAGGAAAATATATTTGGTGGACCAGACCGGTAAAATTGTAGAAACAATAACTTGTAAGTAATGGTGACTTCATATTTGTTAGTTCAGATAGCACAGCATGCTCTGAAAATTCACACACCATGCAAGTTTCCCCTTCATTTTCCTACATGGTGTTGTTTCAGGTTTGGGCAGTGAAGTTACCATTTCAAAACAATCAATTTAAATTGAGCTCTCAAATACGTTTAGGGCAATCTGTGGAAAAGTTTGTGTAACAGAATAGTTTATGTCCACACAGTCACAGGTTTAAATTAGTTAACTGGGTGGAAATTCTTCTCTTAGCGGCAAATGCCTGACCAAACCTAACACATCAAATTCTCTGCAGAACTCTGTCTCGAACAATTACATCTGTTGCAGAGAGCAGGAGTTTGCCTGGTAGAAAACGGTAAGGCCTGTTTCATAACTCAACTACGATCAGGTGACCATCAACTGAATCCGTAGAGAAAACCTTCTCATGCCTTCCATCCATTTTGAGCGTAGTGCCAACCAACCATCCAGACCTTGTAAAAATGGCCATTGATTTTCTTGTGTTCCTTTAAACAAAAGGCACATTAAATAAGTATAGTCGATAGTGGCATAAGTCACCATTCAATACTAATTAGCATGATTTTGTCAGTGTTTTGGAATTCATAATTTAGGATAATTTAATTGATATATATATATATTTAAAATAATTTATTTTATTTGACAGGGCAAGTTGTGAAAGTGGAACAAGAGAGATCAGGGGAAGACATTGCAGGAAGTAGTCGGCTAAGGTGGAGAGAACCTGCAGAGCAGGCACCATATGTGTGCTGGACGCGGGTGTCTTACCGACTGCACCACAGAGGCAGCATGTCCGCCACAACGTTTATTACTCTTCTTCCTTGATCTTCATGAATATGAAAACTGTCTCCATACTGTCTGTACGATTTCCACTTCCGGTGCTAATAGGTATTCCGGAAAGCTACGTTCTCTCACTACACACGAGAAATGGATGAAATCGCCTCCGGGATCGAATGGCGGCCGCCGTAGTTCCTGGAGAGAATGACTGAGGTCAAAGTCTGTCATGTAGTGAAAAGCCAGGGTGGAAACGTATGAGATGCAGAGCACCATGTGAGGTGCGGCTTCACAGCCTCTTCTTGATGAGCTTCTCCAGCCGCCGGATCCGCGATGACTCTTGCTCTGGGGTTGTGGTGCTGAAGGACAGGCCGGAACCTTCCGCTCCACCAGAGGGGGGTGTCGGTAGGCGCTGTCGGAAAAGTTCTAGCATGGTGCTCTGCTCACTGCGCTTCAGACCCTGGGCAAACGCAGACACACAGGAGGTTTCACCTTTAGACTCAAATAATAACTAGAAGCAGTTAGAGATTACAAACCTGCACCGTAGTGGTACAAAACAATAGTCTTTTAGTGCTAGCAGTATGTGTGGCAAGCCACTATCAATGCAAGTGCTTGTAGAGTAGTAGCCTGGCGAGTCTGAACCAACGCATCGTCCACGCATCGCACACATCATCATGGATGCGATGTTCAAATAAAAATATGCTTACAATATCATAAAGTTCAGCATGCATTTCTGGGGAAATCACAGAGATGAAGATGGCTTTCGGTGTCGGTCAGTGTTGGTGTTTTGGAAATTATTTGAACATGTCTACTCAGGGGACCACA
>OMKY01094906.1:5475-22400 GCA_900302395.1 Bregmaceros cantori | reverse complement strand
CCAGAGACACTCACACACACAGACACACACACACACAACCAGAGACACACACACTCAGACACACACCCCGACACACACACACACACACATATATATATATATATATATACATATATATAGATGAAAAATATCCAACCGATTAGTCTGCTAAGCATTTTAATAATTGGCAACTATTATAATCGACTATTAAAATAGTTAGTTACTTTCCACCACTCACTCATCCCCCGTTCACACTAACGCTGTCAATAAAATGGGAAAATGGTGGTTGCAGCGAAAAAGATAACTTGCAAAACATACAATGCAGTTTATGAGAAGTTTTACTTTTTAATATAGTACATTCCTTTCTATTTAACAAATTATATTTTCATACGACACAGACAATGTACCAAACTGCGACTGCCAAACGCCACGGTTCAAACCAAACTTTCGTGTGCCGTTTCCCTCCCGCAAAATGACAGTAAACATTTCTCCTGCAGTAACAGTGTTCTCTTTAAAAAAAAACTGCTCACAACACATGAACACATCAACAATTGACAGCTACGCCGTGGAGACTGCCACATGCACTTTCACAAACACACACACACTGCACTCACGACACATCTTCGCTGTCATAAAGCTGGGAAGCGCACATAACACAACATGCGCAAAGCGCACACACACACATGCACTCACACACACATGGAATCCCCGTGTGGTTGTTTTTGCTTTGTCTCCCGAGCTGTGAGCAGTTATGATGTACATGGGGAGAAGTCATTTAAGTGACCAAGATAGCGTGACAGCATCAAAGATGCACCGACAGAGTTTGGTGGACATAGACACAAACGTCCCCTGAGGGATGAATAAAACCTCTCTCTCCCTCACTCTCTCGCTCCTTCCCTCCCTCACATGCTCTCGCTTTTGCTCTTTCGCTCTTTTCGGTCTCTATCTATCTATATCTATCCATATACCTCTCTCGTTTCTCTTACCAATACCTGCAATCTCCATATTGTCTGAAACCAGTATGTACCAGTTTTTGCTTAAAAACAAAATCATGTGTGCTGCAGTAGCTCAGTCTGTCAACAGAGTTGAATATCAACGTTTAATATCAGCGTAAAACTTGGAGATATGGGGCCACTGTGGAACCCTTTGGTGCTGGAGAGAGTGCACCGCGTCGGTCCGAGGAGAGAAGCCGGCGCTCCACCAAGAACTCTGATCATGAAGTTCCTGAACTGTAAGCTGAAAGTGTTGGTGACCAACTTTGCAAAAAAGGAAATCTGCTACAAAAATCAGCAAGTGCGATTTTCCAACGACCTCCCGACTGAGGAACACAAACAGCGGAAAAAAAATATGACTCGATATATCAGGAGTTGCGCGAGCTCGGTCTCAGACATGGGGTCATGGCTCCAGTGAGGTTAGCGGTAACATACAAAGTGAGTACACCTGTATTCAATACACCATCAGAAGCACAGGACTTTGTTAAGAAGGTCAAAGAGATCGACCAGCAAGTGATAGATGTTGAACACAACCTGTAGACTGAATGCTGCTAATACTATTGCGTTAAGTTTCTGCCGATTCACATTTACGGCAGGGCTGTCAGAGCTAATACTAAGCAGAATGTAGAGTAGCGTAGAAAGCAGTACTTTGGCAATGCAATTAATATAATTATATGCACAATTCATATAATTATATGCACCAATGTTTTTTTGCTGCCGATCTGTTCCCGATCCTTTGATTTTAAGGATCGGCCGATCCCGATCTCCGGTGCCGAGTCCCGATATCGAGTCCTGATCCGCGATAGAAAGTTCTGATCCTGCAAAATATGGTAGTACCCAAACTATTTGCCACAATTGTCAATTTCAATAATAGTCACAAGTCCTGATCCTTGGAAAAAAGTCTGATCGGCCCCCGGACACCGATCTGAGGATCGGATCGGTGCACCTCTAGTTGTAGTTGCTTTTTTCTTTTTGCCTGACCCTCCAATAATACCCTCATAATAATAATAGATAATACCCTCATATTAATAAATGATAAGACCCTCGTATTTCATATTTACAGAATGAAGTCCTGAATGGACTTACAGGGATCATAATGAAGGGAGCAAACTGCACCACACTAGAACGTTTTTTTCCTGACCTCTCTAAATGACCCATTACAAAAGAGGAATAGAGAGGGCACACTCAATGTGCTTTTTAAAATATCTTTGTGCTTGTGTCTCTGTGTGTGTGTGAACATTTCCGTCTCGTGTTGTCTACATGAGTCTGATTCATGACTTATGCTGAGAGGTTCCCTACAAAGTGCATACTGATTTAGATGGCCCATTGTTGTAGGGCTCATGCTCCTTGTGAATTCTAATTAGATGCTGCAGGAGAGACATCTAATTTTCGTTTTTTTCCTCTTCCCAACCACAAACAATGCTAGAAAAAGCAATGCTAGACTAGAACAAAGAATCTCTTTGCCAGCACTTTGACATCTCTAAAATGCTCACAACTTGGCCTTTTGGCCTTTCTTCCTTTTAAGAGTTGCATTATTATCATTATTATTATTATTATTATTATTATTATTATTATTATTGTCATTTTTTTAAGTCATTTTTTGTGTGTTGTTTTTCATTCTTTATTGAGAGAGATCAGTGACAGGATTAAATCGGAAACTGGGATGAAGTTTGATCAGTCAGGGGAGACATTGCAGAAAAGCCAGAGAGGGGATTAGAACCTGTGGCACTGTTCAACCTGGTCCGGGGGCCACGCTCAATAACCACTTTGCCACCGCGCCCCCGATTTTTGAGGCGCATTCGGAACAGATTATATGGAAACAATGAGGATCACTACTTACATTGAAGGAAGGCATAATTATTCATTTCCACGGGTGTTCTTGACATATTTGCCAATGCTTACATATTTTTTTGTAAATTGTCTTGAAAGTCCTTGGCAGTAAATGCACTAATAGATTCTTTATCCTTTGTTTTTTATGTAAGATTTTTTTTTCCACTTGCAGGCACGCTACTTGTTTTTTAGAATGGCTGAATAAAATATCTGCCATAAAATGGGCATGGAAAAATGTGCATACAATGAAAAAGTCTCTATCACGAATAACATCTTTGCATTAAGGAAAGATGTCCAGTTAGAAGTTACTTTTTGGGCGCAAACGCTGATTTTCATTCTTTATTGAGAGAGATAGTGACAGGTTTAAATCGGAAACTAGGATGAAGAGTGGGGGGGGGGGGCATTGCAGATAATGAGATGATATGCGAACCGGCGGCATTGCTCAGCCTGTGCCCTGGGGAACGCGCTCTCTAACCACTCTACCACCGCGCCCCTCCCCCCCCAGTTTGAATTTTTGACCAAGCAGAATAGGTCCTATGTTGAGACTTGTTGCTGGCGTGCTACTCCCCATGCACCACTTGTTCCCGTACCACCATTTTGCACGATTGGACTATTTCCACACGGACCCATTGTTAGGTCATTGTTCTAATGGTATATTTTTTTCATGGTTAGCCTGGGAATGAAAGGGCTGTGGGCTGGTAGTGGAGCTGCTGCTAGCAGTCAGTGTATGAGACTGTTCCTCCACTCAGTTAGCCAATGAAGCTTGGCTTTGCAGTCTCCACTAAGATAATTAGTGCTCTGAATTAGCAGCTAGTCAATGAACTGCTGCTAAAGACACATCCACATGCGTTGTGTGTTTGCGTGTGTGTGGGTGCTCACGTGCATGTGTGTGTGTGTCGTATTGCACGTGGGCGTGTGTTTAAAGAAGATATAGGTGCGAGTGTGCTGTGAGCTTTCTTTATGTAAGTGGGTGCGTATCATTGGATTAATACCATGGTCTTATATACCGTAGCTATATGGGTATGCAGGGTGTGTATTTGTGTAGCTATGTGTGTGGTAAGGCGTGGATTAGTTCTGTGTACGTGTGTTTGTGTGTGTGTGTGGATTTGGGCGTATGTTTTCAAGGGGTGCTGCTGTTTGGACAGGATGTAGGTGTTTGTTTGTGTATCTGCGTGTGTGGGTTTGGGTGTTTATGTATGGATTGGCAGTGGTTGATTCTATAGGTGTGTGTGTGGTTTATGCGTAGCCGGGCTGTCAATCTTGCCTCAAAATAGGATTCCAAATTCGCCCATTCAGACCATTTTCAGCTTTATTCAGGATTAGCTGGAATGTTCCAAGACATTAGGGAATGAAAACCCGTAGAATAATTAAGTGGTGATAACAACATTATCACTAGGGCTGCAACTATTTGTCAATTAATCTGTGACTAATCGATTATAAAATTAATCGACAACTAATCTAATAATCGATAATCGGCCAAGAAATGAATCATTGTTATTGTCTGCAGTTTTGTGCTGATATTCCCTCATTTATTGACACAATTTCATATTAATTCATCATTTCTCAAACTATGAAACATTAAATGGGCATGAATATGAAGCAATCCATGAAAATATTACGGTATAAATGACATGTAATGAGTTAATGTCAGAGGAAGTAACTTAATCTTAGTATATATGTTGGTGTAGAATAACCAAATTTGACTATATTTCAAGTTGACAAGATTAACTTCAAGTAATTTGAGGTATTTTTAAAGAAAAAAGTATTCAACCAATTTCATTAATTGTTTCAATAATCGGCAAATAATCAACCATTAAAATAATCGTTAGTTGCAGCCCTAATTATCACCAGAAGTCCTGCCTTGCATGGTAATGCACCATATTGCTTAGCGCTTAAAGCATAAGGATTGTGAGGCATAGCTCAGTCTGTAGGGCTCTCACTAGTTCCACGAGTTAATTTTAAATCGTATGGAGAGGCTACATTCAGCTTCTATGGCCCTCAAGTGTGGAATGGTCTACCGGAGGCCCCTCAGGGCTTTGGAGACTGGGTGTTTTTAAGAAGAAGCTCAAGACACATCTCTTTGATCTGGCTTATAACTATACAGCCTACTGTATGTGTTTGCGTGTGTGTTTGTTTGTGTGTGTCTATGGTTGAATGTGTGCCAGTTTGTTTGGGTTGAGAGGCTGTGGGTAACTTTGTCCCGTTCGATGTTCTGTTTCTGTAAAGCATCGCACATCGCTAGACACTTGCGACACAGGGTCGCCGTCGGTATGGAATCAATCGACCAATCAGCGTGGGCAGAGTTTGTACGGGCTACGCGATACATGGGTGCAGTTTGGTTGACACGCCTCCCTGCCACTTGTCCCACCTACTGCGCTGGGGCTGGATAACACTGCTTAACGTTTTCCGACCCTGGTTTTACCAGACCCAATACAAGTGATGTGCGATGCGTGGGCGATGCACTGGTTCTAGCTCGTCAGGCTAACATAGACGTGATTTCGCTTCTCACCATCAGCTTTGCCGCATGTTTCATTCTCCGCCCCTTTTCAGCTAATCCTGAATAAAGCTGAAACTGGTCCGAACAGGCAGATAAAATACATTAAAATTAACAACAATGTCTTTCTTCTGGCCTGGTGAGATGATATCCTAGCCATGGAAAACATTATCTTACAACTTGATTTTTGTTTTTATGTTACCTTCTCGTCAGCAGAGTGGTTAGAAAGTGCGTCCCCCAGGCCACAGGCCGAGCAGCGCCGCGGGTTAGCATAAACATTTCCTTATGTGGTCACACACCCCATTGTCTCTCCAGGCTGCAAGTAACTAGTGATAAAATGACGGAATAATGTGGTCTGTATTACTGTGTGTGTGGCGTTGTGCGTTTGTCATTGCATTTTGTGTTTGTGTGTGTGTGTGTGTGTGTGCTCCATTGACTGAGGTTTGTTGGAAGCCATTCCACCTCTCGAGTCGTGCTGATAGCCATAGTGGATAGGATCGTCACCCTCTTCCTGTGTGTCCATTACTGGTCGTCTTGAGCAGTGCGGAAAGGAAAGGACCGCGATAACCTGCTGCGCGGCTGACCCGTACTCGCGCCTAATTGGTAATCTGGTGTCTTGGGAGAGTGGGGGGGGGTGTCTTGGAGAGGTGGGACGACAGCGAAGTCTCTTCCCACAGACATGGGGGATCAAATAAACATATCAACCACTGTAAACACAACGTGCTGGTGCCAATACAATCGGCCCTGCCAATAACAGGCGTGCTGGGCACAATTAATTGAAATGTTTTGTGAAAACAAGCGACAGGAAAGACGGCGTTTGCCGGTAATTGCGGCGACTGCAGTCAGGGATAGTCACAGCCTTGAGGGGGCGGTGTGGTCGATAAGAAGCGTTTTCCATTTGCACGCCTGTTTGTGTGTGCCTGTGTGTGTTTGTGGGTGCAGAGGAGGGGAGGAGGGCGCCGGTGGCTGTGCTATCACTCATGGAGATAGCAGGTAGCGGCCATACAGCGCACAGGTGAAGCTTTCTCCAGATAAGCGGTGACTAAAGGCTCAGCAGTAAATGTTGCTGCAGCACTGCCAGTGATCGTGCAAATGTTTCATTGGGTTCCGTGTTGGAAGTTTGAATTGAGGACTCGCAGCTGCACAGCTCTCACAAGTGGAAGGAAATAAAAGTGGATTTACTTCATTATAATGTGTACAGTGGTGCGACATGATCAGATTGTATTCAACTGACATTGCTTTTTATTCCTCGCTAGCATTCCATGTCAAGCCAACATATTTTCTAAAGGCGTACTTCCGGTTAAATTTGCACTCTGAACGTCACTTCCAGTTCCATTTGTTTCAACGTTTTTTGAACTATTTTTCAGCATGTCTACTCAGTGGGAACACACACCTACTGCCTTATTTTAAACGGATGGTGGTAACTTGCAGTGTGCTATTCCACACCCAAATGCTCTCACGCGGATCTGTGACCCCAAATGCATGATTCAATAATCAGTGCAACCCGTTCCATTTTCTCATTCCTTTTGGAATTACTAGAAGAAGCAGCCAGCCTATTGGTCCAGAAGAACATGTGACCACTCGGTGAGTAACTTTAAGTCGGATTTTTACTGTATTTCATCAATATTTATACAAAATTGTGAACGAAGTGAGGTGGGTGATGTGTAACTGTTCACAGACCGACATCTATTGGATGGTATTTTGAACCGGTGTGCGTTTTGTGTTTTTTGTGTGCTCGGACCTTGGTCCAGTACCAGAGTTGGCATAGGCAACAATAAGGCACCGGAAGTGACCAACAGAACGGCGGGACAAAATTACTCCCCTCTTTGTTTCGTCTATAGCATAAAACTGCACAAAACATTTTGTTTTGCTGCACAAAAACAATACTCTGAGTTTGATCATTTTTCTTACCAAACAATTAATGTACAAACATTTGTACAATATATTTCTCGCTTCTGTGCACACTGAATTAACTATCGTCCATAGTAGCTCCATAATACCCCAATACATCCATAAAAAAGTGTTATAGAAAAACATGATCAGAACTTGATATTTTTTTCTGCCCATTTGGACCATTTTCAGCTTTCAAGATTAGATGGAAAGGGGTGAAGAAGGGGGAGGAGACATGCAGCAAAGCTGTCCGGGAGGGCCAGTGAACTCACAACTGTCTGCGCCATTATGGCATATGTATACTTTGTAGTGCAGCCTGAGCTACTGAATGCCCTCAGAACCTTTTTGATATCTTGTTGCTACAATGTTTTGCTCCTTTAGTTTAAAAATCCTGCCTTGCATGGTACCACACTATATTATCCAGCAGCTCCAAAACAAAATTTAATTATAAATCAATTAATCGACTGTGATAAAATGGACAAAAATTGAAAAATGCATTAACCACACTTTGACATACCTTTTATTAACTAAATCCAGTTGGCAGCGTATACATGCTTTAGCACATAAACATTATCAGATGTGAACAGAGTAGCCATAAAAATTACTTAAGTAAAACTATTGTTACCTCAGCAAAATATCACTCAAGTAAAAAAAGTAGCCATCCAAATAGTTACTAAAGTAAAAGTAAAATGTACTCCACAAAAAAGTTACTTACGTTGTGAAAGTAATGAGTAATTTACAGTAAAAAAAAAATGAAAAATCATCTTTTCAAAATGTAATTAGATAGATACCAAGAGAGAGGGCGAGAGAGGGGGAGAGAGAGAGCGCCCGAGAGAGGGAGAGAGATACGATGCCAACAGTCCCCAACAGGTGTCGCTAAAGGCCAAGTTAATTTAACGACTATCGAATTTCTGGCATCTCAGTAAAAAGTACTTTTTTCACCTCAAATTTACTTGAGTAAAAGTAGAAAATAACATGTGAAAAATGTACTCCAAAAGTAAAAAAGTACACAAAAAATGTGATGGAGTAAATGTAATGTGTTACTGCCCATCTCTGGACATTATGTAATGTGGCATCTTTTCTTATTGTTTTTTTACATTTATATTGGGATGGATGGTGAGTTTCTTGGTAAGCACACAGCAACACTGCGGCGGTGTGATACATTGTACAGCTCCCCTGTGTATCTAAACATTGTGATGGGCCCATGCTAAATAATCTGTAACCTTAAAAAAAAAAAAAAAAGAAAGCTGCGTTTGTTGCCAAAATAAATGCCAAGTTTCGTGCAGAGCTGTAAAAAGTACATGTTCCTTGGCTGGGAGCCGGGAGTGGAGATAGTGAGGAGGGAGAGATGGTGGCGTAGGTGAAAAAAAAGCAAAGCTTTCACTTTTCTTGAGAATGATGATGATGTTCTCTGGAGTTTTCCAATTTGGATTTGTCTGTTTTTTGTGCCCCCTTTTTCAAAGAATTTGCATTATTGTTTGAAGATCCACTGGACATTTTGTACAAATTACATCAGAGTCATCTTTATTCAGCATTTGCATGCACCCTCACACAGACACAGCCTACAAGATAAGAAAAGACATTTACTCTTCTTTACTCTACTTTGTTTGTGTTTTTTTTTTTATACCTTAAAAATTGTCTCTTGCGGTCCCGCCAACTTCCGCAGACCTTTTGTTTTTGACCTACAGAAAAGACATACTTGCTGCCAAAGATGTCAAGATACATATTCTTAGAATGTAGAAAATTGCAATCACAAGATTTTCTTAGAAAATAGGTAGAGGTCCTCTTATAATAGAATGCACAAGGAATTAATGGTTAGGTACATTCCTTGAAGTACAAAGTTTATATATTTTAAAATATTTTTACGGTACAGTATGTTAATAGTTTGTCTAAGAAAGAATGTACTTGTGTAAGAAAGAATGTACTGAATTCCAAAGTACATTTCATGAGCAGCAACACTTTTACTCAGTTTTATAAGCAAAACATATCTTCACATGGCAGAGAGGGTAGTACAGAGTTTCGCCCAGCACACGACCGCGATGGCGAGCACCGTGTGGACAATTTCTGACTGCCAGACTAGGAGCGTATTTAAACCCCAACTTGAATTTAGCACAGGCTTTGTCCCAGGTTCTTCCCCAGGATCAATTTGTTGTGTTTTCGTTCTTACCAACTGAGACATATTTGTAAACACATGCACATTCCTGCAACCGTCGCTCGCTGATTGGACTAAATATTCATCCAATCAGGTAGCAGGACAGAGAGAGAAAGTATGAATAACTTTTGCAAGTTGTCTGTGAAGACGTTGGGTCAAGTAGGCCATACTGTTATTCATATTTCTGTCAGAACCATTTTAGTCAAACACAACAGAAGATTAAGAAGCAGCTCTTTTATTGAAATTAGAATTATCTTGGAGGTATGGCTCTGTTCGGAGGAACTCTTCTATTTCCATGAGTACCGTGGAAAATGACTAATTCAGGGAGCAGCAGCAGTGTAGAGAATTTTCACCCTAGCACGCAGGGTCAGAAGGCAGCAGTATTTAAGGGGATTCTCACCCCAGCATGCAGGGTGAGATAGCTAGATACCCATGAACAGAGCCAAGCGACGTGACAAGAGAACATGTCACATCATACACGACACTTTTTCCATCTTCGTGGTGGAGCAGGGGAAGGTGGTGGGTAGCAAAACAAGTACATGGTTTAGGAGTGGGTAGAATTTATAGGGCGTGCCGAAGCTGTCCAGCCAATCGCTAGGGGAGCAAGTTCATCAGCTGAGGGGATACACCTGGATCAATTAGGAATGAATGAAGAGAGGGCAGCAAGCTTCTTAACTATCATGGCCTGCCAGAAATGACGTTAGTACTATAGTTCAATATAGTTCAATATTGTATGATCTGACATGTAGGATGTCTTCCTTCTAGGCTAGTGATGGCGGTTGTTTCATCGTTCTGTCAACCATGCAAATAAAGGTGCTTTCTATAATCTAAATACAACGGCGTTGTCATTGCGGTGACTGTTATGAATATGGTTAATTTAGGGTAGCGTTTTGCGGGGGTCGCCGATTTATCCAAAAAGTCGCATTGCACCCTGCTGTTTCTCTGAGGTCGTCCTAGCGTGGTCCGTTTCAGGGCTGATTCCCGGCCGAGAACCCCTATTCGCAGAAGGCTGGGATGATTTAGTGTTCACTAAGACTCACTTGGGGCCTTCACAGCTACCGGGAAATGAGTTCCATCTCAGTTAAACCGAGAGGGAGCGGGAATAAATACGCTGGTTTAAATACGCCCTAAGTCAACTTTGAAGGCAGACTGACTGCAGCCCCCAGCACTTTCTAGCATATTCTTTTATTGAGTTGTATGGTGTTGAAAAAAATGATCATAATAGTGGGAATTCGCACTAGCAAGCCACCCCCGCATTCCCCCCATAACTAGAATGCTACGAGCAGTGGGTCGCCCTGCTGCGAGTGCCCGGAGAGAGTCCATATCTGCTACCGAGATCTGCAAGCGCTGCTCTTGGTGGGGATTAATTAATTTATAAAACACACGGGGGATTAAGCAATTAATTTCTACTCCGTTCAAATTTAGAGTTTAATGCGTGAAAGTTGCGTGAGACTTCACCACCATCATTGTCTGCGCCTGTGCACAGCGCGGCACACTCACATGTTTGTGCGTGCACGGCTGCACGGGGCACAGGCATGTATGCACATAGCCACGTGCATGCATAAAACCAGGTTTAGAAAGGTTACTTTTTAAAGGTAGGCCCTTAGGGTTATGAGCAGTGTTGTATGAAGTACAGGTAAAAGGACAGTCTAAAGCAGAGGTGATCACACCCTTTCAGTGATCCACTTTTAAAATGGCATAGTGGGCAACATCTACCACTGACGTTAGATTTGGCCAAACCTAATCCATGTAAAGTTGTTTTATATATTTGCAGGCCACAGCGCTAATATATTGTTTTGTGTGGAGATCTACTCACCCTTCCAGCCCCCCACCTCTTCCCCACCCCACAATGATGGCCCATTCCATCAGAGTGTGGTCTGTTGTATGCGAGTTTCTGCTTTTACAAGTTACATCAAAATATTACATATTTTTTGTATTCATTAAACCGCCAGTTGGTTACCAGTTGACCATGCGTAACCATGCACCAAATAACCATGGATGAAAACTACAAAACATAGTCATTGCAATCTTTGCTCCTTATTTATGAAGTACTAACCTTCGCCCGTAGTGGCAGGATATCTCTATTCCAACATCAATAAAGGCGATACAACATAGCATACTTGACTGCTGGATACATGCAAAGGCAAAAATGTTAAAAAACATAAAAAAAATTAAATGTGGTTAAAATCCTATGATACAGTATTTTTTGGATATATCAGTACTTTTGATTATCGTCCACCTCTAAGCTCTAGTGTTTTCGGTAATGTGATAACTGTAATCTGATTTACTCCTTTACTGCCTAACCCTCTATAATACACACAGGACTTGACTTCCTCAGCCTGAGCTGGCGTCTAATTGTGTCGCTGAAGTCCACTAGCGTCCAGGCGCGTCGTGACAGACACTGCTCACTTAGCTGGAGGACACTCACACTGCTAGTACAGAGCACACATGGAGACAGGGGATGAACAGACTGGCGGAGAAGGAGGGAGAGATTTGAGCGACAGAAAAGCTGGAAGCTGGGAAGGGAATGACGCGAGAAGTCGCTGACGAAAAGAGAGGGATTGTGGGGAAGGGTGGAAGCTGGTGAAGCAAGAGGGAGCATCGTTTTATATAGAGAGGGAGGTTAAAATGAGGGGCCGAGAGAGATAAGGTTTGAATGAGAAGATGGAATTAAAATGAGAAGGAGCAAGAGCATGAGCTTGAAATGAGAGAAAAGAGAGAGAGAGAGAGAGAGAGAGAGAGAGAGAGAGAGAGAGAGAGAAAGAGGGAGCTAGATAATATGATGTTACATTTGAATAGCGGTTCGAATGAGGTGAGAGAAGAGAGGGAGAGAAAAGAGGAGAGCGATGCAAGAACAAGCATAGCTTAGAGTATCGTGAGGAATAGAGAGAGAGAGAGTTGGAGAGAGAGAGAGAGAATGAGAGCGAAGAGAATGCGAGGTTACATTTAAAGAGAGGTTTGAATGAGGAGAGAGAGAAACCAAAATGAGAGAGAAGTAGAGCAATAGGTTAAAATGGCAAAGAGAGTAGAAAGAGAGAGAGCGAGAGAGAGAGAGATGCAGGCACAGGCGCGGAAGAACAGAGCATGGTGAGGAATAGAGAGCGAGAGAAAGTGAAGGGGAGGCAGAGAGAAGGAGAGAGGGAGAGGGAAGACGAGTGCAATGGACCGAGTGTTTGTGGCGCATTAGCTGTAGGATTAGCATTGACTTTCCCACCGCTACATTAGTCTGGCGACCAGGCGATTCCTCACACCTGTTTTTAAAGGGCCTGATAATAACAGCCTGGCTGTGGCTAGCTTGCTGCTTTTCACCGGAGCACCCTCTAGCATCTGGAGAACGCCGTAAAACACTGAGGATTTTCACCTCCAATGCCTCCGCCTGGAGATTGTGCATTAACCTGCACTGCTTTCTGTTACACTGTTTGTGAATAGTTCAAAGAACTGAAGATTGATTTTTTTTTAGCAGCTGTGGGTCTGTACTGGGGGGTGGGGCTGTTTCTTTGGCCACCATGATTTTGGTTTTGACCATGCAACGATTATTTATATTCATGTATACTTTTTGCTGTACTAGGGCTGTGCCATTTTGCTGAAATATAAAATCCAGATTTTTATCCTTGAAATCTCAATTGTTGTTTTGATTTCGAATTTTACTGATGAACAGACAAAAAATATCAACATCAACAATTTCATCCTTCAAAATGTTTTCTTTTTTCATTTAAAATGTTGCGAACTGTGTCTCTGTTGGCAATAAAGAAAAAGGCGAACTGATCCTACGGCTTGGGATTAAGAAAGTCATATTTTATCCCAATCTTTTTCACTATTTTGCAAACACAATTTTCCGTCTGCTGCAACGATCCTTCTCTCTCTCTCTCTCTCTCTCTCTCTCTCTCTCTCTCTCTCTCTCTCTCTCTCTCTCTCTCTCAGTGCTTAATTTTAAATATAATTTGTAGAACTTTAAACACCACCACGTGGCATTTATGAAATACTGAAATATAACTTGGCTGGTTGTTGTAGTTAATACAATGTCTGGCCTTCATGTGTGTATGTGATGGTGTACTGTTGCGCCTCCAGCGTATGGAACAGTGATGTTTTCTCATTCTCTGGGAACAACGTGCCCTTCGCATTCCCCGCCTGCACACCTTGTGTATAGACACAGCTGACAGGAGTTGGGCTGCCAAAAAATGAACTGCAGATGACTTGATGGGGAGAACCCCACAGCAGGGCACGTATGGCAGACTAAGGTTTTGTTGAAATACGACCTTATTGATTCTTACAAGTCGATTTGAAATCGAAATCAGATTATTATTATTTTGTTCAGAGGATTTTTGAGAAAGTAAAATCGTCAAATCGGATTTCCTTTTTAGCATTAATAATATTGATTTTGCTGGTCTGGTTTCAAGTTATATGGGTGAATAAAATGTATATAAATTGATAATTTTACCAAGCCAAAGGGTGAGGTGTCTCTACTTAATTCCAAAAATGGACACGATTTGCAAATATGAAACTTCTAGTTTTCATCTTGTCCCCTTCGAATCGAAAATCGAGATTTCACAAATCAGGATTTTATTTTTGGGCAAAATCCTACAGCCCTACTTACAAGCCCAGAAATAGTTATTAATAGATACATAGTGGCTGGGACCCACTCGGTGCTGCCATATTCCTTAACTTAACTAAAGGACAGTGTCACACAGGCTAATGAATATCCTTTTGATTATGACGAACATTATTACTGCCTTTATTGTTCTCGTTATGAGTCAGCTAAAGGTTACCAGTTTGTATCCTTTGTTTAATTTTAGTTTAATTTGGTGACATAATGTTAAAAAGGTCATAAACAATTGCAATTTGAAGTAATGGGGACTTCCCAAAAGCTCACTGTGCCTATCTCAGATGAGAATTATAAATAACCACCTCTACTTTTGGTAAGGGGCATACTTGTGTTCTCTCAAGATGGGCTCGGCAAAGTTGATGGGAGTAGCTCTGGAGAGAGGCATTGGGAAAGGTGAAGCCCTGAGGAAACTCTTTTGAGGCCTTTGGTCTGCTAGTCTAGCTTAGCCTAGCATGCTTAGTTTAGCCAGATATACTAGCCCACATGCTGTCGTTGGTTGCTGAGTTCTACAGTAAAGGTTTTTTCTGGGGAAAACCATTTAAATCGACTGCCACACTTGCCTCCACACATGTTTTTTTCCAACTTCATGGTTTTAGGGAGGTTTAAAAAAAATGTTATGACTAGGCTGTGCGATTTTGCCAAAAAATAAAATCCTGATTTTTTTAATCTGATAGTTTCGATTCAATTCCGATTTCCTGAAGAAAAGACAAAAAACATTGAAACCAAGAATTTCAAAACTGCCGTGTCCCCCTTTGGAATAAAGAAAAAGGAGAACTGATTCTACATCTTGGGATTAATAAGTTAATATTTTATACCAATCTTTTTCACTAATATAACTTATAAACAAATCAAATTATCCATAGTGCTGTTCAACCAGCCCTTCAACGATTTGACAATTTCCCTGGTTTCGAAACCCTCTGAGCAAAATAATCTGATTTCGATTTCAAATCAATTTTTGCACAGCCCTAGTTATGACTATTATTGTGAATGGATAGGGTGTAATTTACACTATATTTATTGTCACAAGAAACATAAAAACGTGATGCAATTTCAAATTCCCTTTTCCAGTCCATGGAAAAGTTAGGAAAAATTTCATGGACTGGTATCGACTGGAAGACAGACACCTAGTGCATCTAATGACTGGAATAATGGTAGTTCCACGGAGAAAGCGACTCGGCAGACCAACCGAGATCTCTTCAGAAAGCTGGTCTCTGTCCACTTCCAAATGAACGGTGAATGGTGCTGTTGGGTGGTTGTATGAAAACAACCACACCATGGTGCGATCGAGTCCTGACAAATGCCCTTTTCCACTATATTTCTTTACTGATGTTAGACACATCTGGCTTTGTTGATACATTCTTGCGGCAATCACATTGGAACCGCACCAAACTAAAACAATGAAGACCATAGACTGTATATAAAAATGGACACCGCATTCGTTTTGATGTCCGTGCCTACTTCCGGGTTGGTATGGGCCTCAGGCTGGTGGAGCCTAGTCTCAGAAAACCGAGGCCTATGGGAATTCCAATACAAATATTCCAATCTTAGCAGCCTGTTTTAACCTATTTAAAAATCTTTCCTAATTGATTTTTTTAATGTATATTGCCGGGCTAATTATCGATTAATTGTGTGAGGGCGGTAATAATTTCACGAATGCGTCAGATTTGGCGTTAATATTTTTTATTTCAGCTCCAACGGGATCCCATTCATTCTGACTCTGTCGTTGGCGCCCCCTGGTGGACAGTACCACCGGAAGAAGTCGCGTGTGGGGTGTCTCTCTCTTTCATATACTGTATAGCTCTCTATCTCTCCTGGTCCCGGATATACGTGTACTTTCAACAATGACGGCGTGCAGTAGGCGACACAACCCGAGTTCGTTCACAGCAATGGGATGACGTCATGCACGCTGCGTCTACTTCATATACAGTCTATGATCAAGACCTAATTCGGCGAAACAAAGGACTTTCCTGGTGTAAAAACGACCTAACATTACGACATCATCATCAAATGTACAGGGTACCTGTTCATGGAAAAGTCATCGAAAGCCATGACAATTATCCTAAAGCTACCAGAGCACAGCTGACTGACTCAGGCTTACACCTCTAGTCCTTAGGCTTTTCACACCTTCTCCCTTTAAAAGGTATAGTCGTTTTCCTCACCGAGTGTTAATAATGTCATTATGTCAGAAATAAATCCAATCCAGCATCACTTAAAGACCCCAACACTTGCTCAAACGTTTAGTCAAGCCTGCATTTTTCCTGCAGTGCAACTTGCCGCTCCGCAGGGACAGAGAAAACTGAAGCAATCAAGTTAACGTGAAAAGAGTGAATTGCCTTCTCTCCCCCCCCCTTCTCCCAACGCTCCCTCAAATAGATTTACAACAGAAAAAAAGGAGCGGGTACACTGCTTCATTTTGGTGTCAAAAATGTTGAGGACAGAGTGTGTAAAAATCCCCAACGCTGGTGGAAAAAGTCACAAAAGTGCTGCCTCAACTCTTCTGCCAATCCCTCCCCTCCAAGACTTACCCGGGGAACAGCACCAACAACCTGCCGCTAAGAGCTTACAAATTCATGCATGTTGAGAGGGGGGAGAAAAACTCCAGCGGCTAGGCCAGTGTGTGCGTGTGAACCTAACCGCAGCCGAGTTGGTTAGGTGCATGGCCTAAAATGCATATCATGTTATACTATGCAATTCACCTTGGTATCGACATTTTTTTAAGTTATTTTTTTGGCGACAAGCACAGTTTATCATTCTTTATTGAGAGAGATAATGATAGGATTAAATCGGAAACTGGGATGAAAAGCCGGCCGGAGACATTGCAGAAAATCCGGAGACGATAGCTGAACCGGCGGCGCTGCGGTGCTCTCTAACCACTCTGCTATCTGTAAGTAACTCTGCTATCTATCTTGCCTGTGTGCGTGCACTCACTCTGTGTGCAGCAGTACTTCAATAGCCTTCAGGCAAGCCACGACCAACAAAACGTCC
>OMKY01094905.1:3173-13475 GCA_900302395.1 Bregmaceros cantori | reverse complement strand
GCCACAGAGATTCTCTCATTCCTGCGTTCAACACTGAAAATCTGAAAAAAACCGAAAAGACCAGATATAGACATTTCTTTAATTATTAGCAGAGATGGGCAGAGTAGCCATAAAAATTACTTAAGTAAAAGTATTGTTACCTCAGCAAAATATTACTCAATGAAAAGTAAAAATTACTTAAGTAGAGAAAGTACTGAGTAACTTTTCGTTAAAAAAAAGGACAAATTCTTTCAAAAGATACAGAGAGAGAGCCCGAGAGAGAGAGAGGGTCCGAGAGAGAGAAAGACAGAGATAGAGAGAGTGTCCGAGAGAGAGAAAGACAGACAGAGAGGGAGCATCCGAGAGAGAGAAAGACAGAGAGAGAGGGAGCGTCCGAGAGAAAAACAGAGAGAGAGAGAGAGAGAGAGAAAGACAGAGAGAGATGGGCGTCCGAGAGAGAGAGAGAGAGAGAGAGAGACAGAGAGACAGAGAGTGAGAGAGAGCATATGATGTCAACATATGTGCTAACAGTTCCCAACGGCTGTCGCTAAAGGCCAAGTTAATGTAACGAGTAGCGAATTGCTGACATCTCAGTAAAAAGTAGGTTTTTTCAACTCAAATTTACTTGAGTAAAAGTAGAAAGTAACTTGTGAAAAATGTACTCCAAAAGCAAAAAAGTACACACAAAAATTGTAACAGAGTAAATGTAATGTGTTACTGGCCATCTCCGAGTATTAGATAGATATGCACTATATATACAAATTGATGAACACCTCTCTTATGAAGTGCAATATTATTGTGACAATATTATAGAATAGAATAGAATACTTTATTGTCACTGTCACATTGTCTCCAACATCACAGGGAAAATTTGTTTAGTTACTCCACATGGCAGCAACAACAGCAGAAGCAAACAGTGACACACATTCAACCAGAACTATTGTCTATGGTTTATTCCATACATCCAACTAAATTGTCTTGGAAGTCAAAGAGTATACCAGACTCAGACATGCACATGTCGGTGGCCATTCACGAACAGAGATGGCAAAAGTACCCAGATTTGTTACTTGAGTAAAAGTTAAATACATTTGTTAAAAAAAACAACTCGAGTAAGTCTTCAAAGCACTGATCCAAATATCTACTCAAGTAAAGTACTAGTACTAGTAGTAGGCTGAGAAATGTACTCAAAAAGTATCTTTGAAAGTAAAAATTACAGGCTCTGAAATGTACTCTTTTTTTTATTTACAAAGTACTAAAATACATTTGGAAGTAGACACTGTCATTGTTATTTTAACACTTTACTGGCAATATTTAGTTTTTTGAGCAGTGCACCCAGAGACTAGATGATTCAGACTATACATCTAGTCCTCATCTTTGCGCCCAAAAAAGTAACAAGCCTGCTTTGGGAAAAGTAAGGAGTAGAAATACAGATACTTTAGTAAGAAATCTACTGTGTAAAAGTAAAAAGTCATCTGAGAAAAAAAGTACAGTACTTAAGTATTTTAAACTTTGTTGGTCTTTGTACCGTTGTTGGAAATGACAAACGGAACAAGTGATTAAATTCTGGTGCATTCACATCACTACTAATGTAATGTTTTTGTCTGTTTGTCTTTCTGTCAGGAGGATAACTGAAAAGGTTACGCACGGATCTGGATGAAATTTTGTACCTTGTTGGAAATGACAAACGGAACAAGTGATTGGCGCATTTCTGTAGCCTCGTCGTATTTTGACAAATGTAATGAGCATACAAACTGCAAGCCAAGGTTTGCACTCTCTGAGTGCTTCTATTGGTATTAATTGTGTGTACCCTTAACACTAATGTCATGACTTTTCATCAGGCACTGGTTTTTGTCATTCCATTACTGCATAAAACTACTGATTACATGTTGTCCATTATGATTACTTACATTATAATTACAATACAGTAAGAAAATGCACGTCAATGGGAATTTGAAATTACTACCACATAGCCATATAATGGCCATAGAAAATTATTATGAATATGGAAATTATACTAATCTGATAATCATTTTAGAGTCATAGACTAACTTCCAAAGCAACTGCAATTGTAGCACATTTGAGAATTAATGTATTTTACTGCGCTATTAGCCATGACACATTTCATTTTTGGAAAGCCTATATTGGCCATGAAAAAATATATTGTTGGATTGGATTTTTTGGAGTATTCCACAGCGATATTATGGATATAAAAGAGTTGGACAACGGACAATATAAGCGGAAGGCGGTGGATGTGCCGCATTTTCCATTGAGGAAAGTAGCAATAGCTCTTCTTCCCTTCCATTATTTGTTGTGGTTTAGGGATTATGACGTAGTGTACACAAAGAGAAAAGTGGAACACATCACATGTGAGTGCACTGTTCCGTTATATTTGCACGGTTGTCATGAGTTAGCTAGAGATCCAATGGCGGCGTCTGTAACGCTCTTAACAACGATCCAAAAAGTAGGCAGCAGCTAACAATGTTCAGATAACATTCACTCCAGCCTCTAATATACAAGAACTCCCAGAGCCAAACATTATACTTACCTTTGAAAGGACGATCATTGCTCAGACACATGAAACGAATGACCCTTTTCTCGGCGCCGCTATAACGGTGTGGTCCGTTAATTGAAACGATCGGTGGACAGTATGGGTCAGAACCACCCTGAAGCTGGCCCACTACTCCGCATGTGTCCCAGAAAATTCGCCAGAAAATAGGCGCGGTGCGGGGGCGAGGAGGGAGGACAGGTCGGCGAGGCGGGAGGCGCGTCGCCTCTCTAACGGCGCACGCAGCCGAGTGGGTCGAACGCGCGATGGCACTCTGTTAATATCCCACAATCAAATAGTGGGGGGAGTAACGCATTACATATGATGAAATTACAGTAATCAGATTCAGCGATGCCAGTAACTAAGTTACATCAACTAAATTTGCTTTTACAGTTTTCCAACCAAGTGTTTTTTTTTTCCAAAGCACTGATTAGATTAACGTAACGTATACACCTCATAGAACTTGAAAAAACTGCACTAGTCTATTTCTTGGCGAGTTGGCAGTCAGCTGATGAAATATAACGAAAAGCAATTTAGTTACTGTTGAATTAAAAGTAGTCGTAATCTAAGTTAGTTACTTCAATAAGATTACAGAAAATAGTCAATTCAGTCCATTATAATCATATTTTAAAATATGTAGCCGCGACAAATGACAGAGACATCAACGTTGCCCATCCACTCAGACCAAGTACATTTTTCAGTGTTAAATCAATACCTACAGAGTTAAATTTAACTCTGTGTCCAAGGGTATTTGGTCCATATCAGCATTGGCTTTAAATTTACTATTTCATTAGTGTTACATTTTTAGAGTAAAATTAACTCAAAATTGAGTAAAAATGAACATTGGGATTCTGGCTTTTTTCCAAGTTCCAAATGTCAGTCAATCAAGACCACCTAATGCAACTGGGCATGGGTTGTGACATCCATCACAATGATTATGCTGTTGTAGAGGTGGGTGTGAAATGAGGATGAGTGTGTGGATGAGTCACAATGAGTCACAGTGACTGCAAATTTGAGTGGCGTCCAATGCCGGTAGCTGCCTGGGGAGCGTGTTCTCGCTCTGGGAGACTCCCGAGAGCGGTCGAGGGTCACCCAATGTAGAGGTAGGTGTGAGACGACAATACGGCATGAATGTATAGTGATAGAACGTCAGAGTGTTCACGTTGGTATACGATCTCCCCAGAAATGCGAACCGCTATAATGCTATTGTCTGACGTTGCTGATCGGAGCATCACCAACGCATCTTACTTTAGTGGTATGTATATTAATGTATTGTGTGATGTATTGTAAAATTTATATTGCTCATACTAGCTAACCCATTTAATAATTTTGTTTATTTTAAGTAGAATTCATGTTGTGTTGTTTTCGTTTAAGGCTGTGAAGTCTTTGCTCCAAGTGCCTGATGAATGAAACTTTCTTGCTTGCTGACTTCAAATGAATGAATGCATGCATTTTATTCTGGGACAGACAGTACAGAGATATTACGCATTTAAACATGAGACATATTACAGCAACATTTTAGGGCATTACGCAAAAACTACAGGTATGCAGACCGCTGAAGGTATATTCCTCAAAACGCAATGGAGCAAAAGTTGAAATGGAGCAAAAGTTGGTGCTCTTAGTGAAATTAATTTGACAGTGCTATGTGAAAAATGGGAATACTAGAAACCTGTTCTGCTATTTTTCACTATACTAGTTAATACTAAAAACCAATTTTAGTTCCTCCTCCTGTTGAGGGTGCCGTGCACACTTTACAGCCGCCTCTGCTCATAATCTAATCAAAGGTGATCCTACTTAAGGAATTGCTCCTGGGTGACACCTTGGGTAACGCTTGCATTATTTAGTGTTTCACTAAATAATGTAATGCTTGTTTGGGCTGCACAACAACTACAGGAAAGATACTGGAAGGGTGTGGATCGTTATTTAAGTCATTGTGACGTCACTCAAGTTAGATTCTTCTTCCTTGCGCTTCACCATGACAGCCCAAGCCTGGCTACTTGCCAAGCGTCATCCAGCTGGTATTACTGTCAGCGACACCTCGGTCACTTAGGGTTTCGTACCCAGCATGCCCTGTGACACCCAGCATGCCCTGCGACACCCAGCCACGGCGGCACCATTCATTACACAACGCAGTGTCCATGTGCGATGCGTGGACGATGCGTTGGTTCTGGCTTGCCAGGCTACTTGCATTCAAGCGTCTGGCGATGTGCGATGCGTGGACGATGCGTTGGTTCTGGAGGCTAACGCAGATCTAGTGCCCAATTCCAACACTGGACAAGATTGACACCATGCCACTTGCTACTGACGATGATATTGTGGTATCATGGATTGCTCACTTTATAATTTGCTTTTCTTGGATTAAAACCCAAGTACTAGACATGGGTAGGGTGGATTGCCCTAAAGTGGGCCAATGACTAATGGATGTCAGTGAAACTATGGTTAAAAAAACAAATTATGGTAATGTGTCCATACATTACCATACATTAACTAACAACTAACTGTGCAACACTACATTTCACTGTTCCATCCTAGTCAACAGACTGTCCCACGTTAGCAAACTGCAAATAAAGGGCTCACCATCCTACTACAATCCACCCTACTACTTGGAACTTTACTCAAGATTTTATTGTCGCAACCCTGTACTACCCTGTACTACCTACAAGGACATGAAAATAATTTTTACTCTGCTGCATTTTCAAGAAGCACTGCCGTTACCCATTACTTTTATCTCATGCAAAGTATTCTGTGGATGATTGTCATGGACTATGGATTTAACTCATCAGCCATTAGGGGGCGCCAATGTAATTCAGCCAGCAAATTGTCCCCTGGACGCAGGTCTGGACATCATTAACAAACAACCTATTAACTCAAGTGAAATACATAATAAATTATTATACTTAACATTTGGCATAGAAAAAGCACTCCCAAATCAGCTAAAGGCACATTCATACCTCTCGTAAACTACGGATACGGATACGTGTGGAGCGTTTCACTCATTCTCTGTGTCGATTACGTACGTAATTTGACACGGATCTGGGGACCTTATGATTACGTGCCAACCGATGAAACGGAGCAATACGGGGGGTGCTATTGAACATAAATAGCTGTTGTTGCGGTAGCGTTAAAGACACTCAGAGGTTAGAAGGTGGCAACGCGTGGAATGTATGGACTTACACATCGGCCTTAACTCTCACTGTTTCTCAAATGGCACACTTGTGCACTATCTATCTGATTCATAACACTGCCCCCTAACAGCTACATTCTATAAATATGGTCAGTTCATTGTGAATGACAATTGGGCACAGAAAAGTTCACAAACTATTTAAGTAAAGAAACGCTAATGAGTAAACGTAATTTTCTATCTTTAAACTGTAGTGAAGTTGTGGTTATAGACACTGCAGCTAACACGCCCCCATTCATGTCAATGGCACTGTGTCCGCAGTGCCATAAGTTCTCCTCCCCCGTCAGCTGCTCTGCGATGTCTACCCCTGATCTCTTCAGCCCACTGAGTAAGGAAATGAGTAAGGAAATAATATTGCAAACAGTATTCAAGTCTGTCTGTCCAATTTAAGAGTGAGGTGACAAGGGTTCCTAGGCATAGTCACATTGTGTACAATTTACGCTGAAGATTATAGACGAGTTGCCGCGCAAAAAATAGGAAACTGCCATTTTGTCCTGTTCTCCGAAACACTTTTCTGGTGTCTATATCGCAGCCTGTGCAAGTCATTGTAGTGGGCTGAAGTGGCTGAATTTGTCAGACAAAAATTCATATACCTTCCAAATCGTCTTAGTGCAGCTCGCTCTGTAATCCATTACCCATCATCCATTGCGCTTTGCATAAATATTGATGAAATACAGACAAATACGATTTCAAGTCACTCGCCGATGTGGTCACGTTTTCTTCTGGCCCAATGGGATGGCTGCATTCACTAAGTCTGACGCAGGTGAGGGAATGGAACACAGATTATTAAATAGTGGCTGTGTCCGAAATCGTTCCCTATCCCCCATATAGTGCACTATATGGGGCGCACGCCATTTTGTAGGGGTGTCCGAATTCTCCATGTACCCTATATAGTGCACTGAAAGTGTCCCACAATGCACCGTAAAAAGTAGGGAGCATCGGATGTACCCTAGACAGAGCAAGATAACCCATAATGCATTGCGAGACGTTTTAAAAATGACCTAAACTTAAAAAAAATGGCGCGGCGGGAGTAAATAGCGACCGACCACGGCAAATAGTTATAGATGTAAATACTTTTGACTTTTTGTGATGATTCTTTAATTTTATAATTATATTTTTTGTAATTATAATTTATAATAATTTTCAACGGCGCCAATTCTAGTGTCCGAAATCTCGGCCAATGCTGTTGAGTGCTAGGGAGAGGGAGCGATTTCGGACACAGCGAACAGAGTTTGTGCAGCATAGAACTACACTAGAATATTTGGGTGTGAAATAGCACACCACATGTTACCACAATCGTTTTTAAATAATGGAGTAGGTCTGTGCTTCCAGTAGAATATGCAAGTTCAAACCCGTCAAACTAGTCTCCAGCTCTCTCTCTCTCTCTAGGTCCTCAGACGAACCTTCCATCGTAGTTTCCAGTCATCCTGATCCTCCATACATTTGGCCAGTTCGTTGGTGCTATGGGTCTCTAGTTCTAAGAATTTCAATAACACACAGCAAAGAAAGTTGTATAAACAGGGATCCTTTCTGTGTATTTGATAATCTATTGACGTGATAATAGGTGTTCTATGGACAAAATAGACAATAGCGTCATCATATTTAACATGTAGATTTGGGATACGGGATCCTGCTGATTGACATTAGACGCTAACTTACAGTTCTGGGACCGCTCCATGGTCAGAATTGTCAAAGCAATTCCTGGAGAAGAGTGTGTGTCCCAGGCCCCAGCACCGCCCAGTCATTGGAGACCTAATGTTGCGAGTTAAGAAGGCAGGGGCGAAAAAACATCTGCCCAAGTTGAAAGTGTGGAAGCTGCAAAAGGCAGAGACACAAAAAGAGTTCCGGGAGAAGGCAGAGCAAAAAGCTGAAGAAGTGATGGAATTGATGCAAACAGGAAATGTTGACGTCAAGTGGCAGGCGCGCAGGATTCCCCCCACCCCCCGGGGAATCCCCAGTGTGAGGCGCTTCGCTCAGATCAATCAGCGGGCCGCGCATTTGCATCGCCCAATCAATTTGAAGCACTGGCTGACCAATCAACGGCCCTACGACCCATGGGCCGCGAGTGACAGGGACGGGACGCCTGTCTCTCGAGGAGGCCTGAACATTTCTACCGGTTCCATGGCGCCGGCGTGGTGGAGACACTATTTTTACTTTTGATATATATATTTTTTGACAAGCCATTGCAAGAGAAGCATGTACAGAGAATACAGAGGTCGAGATAATATTTAAGCGGATAGTCCCGAATACTCCAGCTCCCTATGGGTGCAGTGGAACCAGGGCTAAAGCACCCAGGTGCCACTGTATAAAGGGAAGGGTGACCCACTAGAATGTGGGTCATACAGGGCAATAAAGCTGCTGGAGCACGGGATGAAGGTGTTAGAGAGGGTATTAGAGAAGAGGGTGAGGGCACAAGTTGAGATGGATGAGATGCCGTTTGGCTTCATGCCCGGTAAGGGAACGACGGACGCAATCTTTGTCACGCGACAAATGCTAGAAAAGCTTCAAGAGAATTTTCTCTTTAGCGCAGTAGCGTCTTATCCTTCATGCCTAGCTTGTACCCTTAATGTTTCGTGCTCAAAAGTGCCAAGGCTGTATGTATAACCAGGATTTTTGTAAATATGAGCAGCATTGTCCAAAGTCTAACATCGTTGAAGAAAAGAAAGTGAAGTCTAATGATGTCTGTCATATATCTGCCTCTATAATGTATCAGAGTTGGGCGATTCTGGTTCCAGTGAGAAAAAGTGCCCTATTCTTATGAAAGACAGAGTAAATACTATACTTACTTATACTTTACTAATAGTACTCTGTCTTTAATAAGAAAAATATAATTCAGTCACTGCAAATAGGTGTTTGCAGTCACTGATTAGCAACCTGACTGAAGAGCTATAGTACTGATTAGGACATCTTTTGTTGTGCACAGGTAGGACCAAACCCTGGCGACTTTTACATTCTTGAAATTAATTTAAAATATTCCACTCATTTGAGGGAAAATACTTTCTTTTTTGTCAATAAAAGAAAAGAAATTAAACTCGTGAACTGTATTAATTAATGTTATTTGTGAATAATTCCAATCAACACGTGAAAAAAACAGGGCTTTCAATCTTAATAATTTGGTCTTCATTCTGGAGAGGAACAATGACAGTACTATTTTTGCAGTTTATATATTGTCTCTCAAAATATTAATAAAATGGTTCTCCAAATTAATTTTGTTGCTGGCTCCCGGCAGCTCTGGCTCTCACTAACCGAAAAGGACACACACCATCAGCGTGGAAAGCCGGGATGAGGGTTAGGTGTGGGGGTAAACTTTAAAAAATGCCGTAACCTTCAGGATGATAGGCGGGAGAGAAATTAAGGTGAGGCAGCCAACTGTGACTGAGTGAGCGAGTGTAACCCAATAAGACGAACAGCCAAGCCCCGGTGGTCTCAGAGAATGGAGGTAAATGTCACTTTGATAAGGCAACGTAACATTTATTTGGACGTCATCTCGTTCCAGTTTCATGTGTCTGGGATTTCCCCCGCTCTCGCTCCACAACACCCAGTCCAACCCCTCCCGGCGAGAATAGTGCGGGTCATTAGCGCGCGGGCAGCTTGACTATCTAAACAACACCTTGTACCATGACACATACAACACGTTTCCACTACACCATTACAGTCCAATTTGATTAGACTTGACTCGACTCTACTTTGTTGAGTTCCTATTCCACCGGCCCTACTGGTTCCTGGCGATTTGCGGCGCAAAACCGTGTCACGTCATTTCATACAGCCCTCGTTATACCCAACCAGGGCTTGAAAACTAAATCATTTTTAAAACGCTCCGTTCCGAACGGTTCAGGGAGGTCTATGTTTAACGTTTTCGTTCTCGGAACCGTTCCGCCACCAAAATGTCGGTCCTGAACCGGTTCGGAACACAAACATTTCGTTCGTTCTTAAAGTTCCTTATATTGTGCAATGTTTTACATTTAGATATAGTTTATACAAAATATATTTGGTGGACTTTCAAACTTCAGTGTAACTGCATTAACAACATTACATTCACTTCCTCATCTGTCCACAAGATGGAGCCCCAGATGCATGGGGCTTGATGACTGACAGTGAAAGTTGGATAGATGCACAACCGGAAATAGTCTCATAGACATAAGATATGTTAAAATATATATAGAACAGAAAAAAACGTTTTTAACCGGTTTTGGGGATTTCATAATGTTCCGTTTCTGTTGAAGAAATCTTTTTTCGTTTCCGTTTCCGCTCCTCGTAAAATTCTTTAAAATTCACTTCGTTTTCGGTTTTCGTTCCGTGAACCGGTTCGGAGCCTTGTACCCAACGGAGATGGATGAAACGTACCCTGCATTCACATCACCATTGTCTGCGACTCCAATTCGAAAACAATCAAACTCATACGGTGTGTACATTGCCAGAATATACTTGTACCATTTTGAAAAAAATAAGTAAAACAAACAGAAACAAATCTGAAGTTGCAGTTATTCTCAATATATTGTTCCACAATTTTACTTCACTCACGAAATTGCCAAAAATTAGGGCTTAGTCAAACATGCGTGTTTATCCCAATTTTATCCCGACTGCCCTTTTTCCCGGC
>OMKY01094793.1:1802-17745 GCA_900302395.1 Bregmaceros cantori | reverse complement strand
TCGACGCTCGAACTGGTGAACTTTGAAGGAAAAGACTCCGACTCTTATCTGGTCGTCTTCTTCTTTTGTTGTTTAACGGCAAACAACACTTATCTATGCAGATCAATATCTTCTTCTGTTGCTGTTAGGTCAAAATGGCCAATGGCTAAACCGCTTGCAACATGACATCAAAATAAAAACAGGCAGATGTCGCCCATATACGGGCTGACTAATCAAATTATTAGAATCGACATGTGGGCGGAGTTTGCTTTCGGCGACGCGAGACGTGGGCAGAGTTTGGTTCTCACGCCTCCACGCCGCCTCTCCCACCTACTGCGATGATGTGATTGGATAACATCATCGCATGTTAACAGGGTCAATCAACAATTTCATTGACCCTTTTTTGACATGTTTTTTTTTACCTTGGTTTTACCAGACCCAATGATCATTCTAATCGTGTGTGATGCGTGGACGATTCTTTGGTTCTGGCTCACCAGGCTAGTTAGATTCCATTGTTCAATGGTTCTGCCACATCTCTGTTATTGTGTTGAGACCTGGGGCAGCACATATTAAAGCAACCTACAACCAACTAAACACACCGACGTTTCCAGATTTATTCAAATTCAAAACAAATACTATTTATAGCTAGACAGAAATTACTACTTATTACTACTAATTACTAACGCACGGAAGATGTTTGTTGAAAGAGAAGGTGGTTATAATTAGCTTATTAGCAAATTACTGTCAACACTACCACGAAAACTCATTTATAGTGTTCCATAAAATGACCCCACATGCAGTTATGGAACTCCAAAAATGCACTAGCATTACACAGTTTAAAAGGATGTACAAAAACCAAATCATGGAGGGCTACAGAAGAGTGGAAAGTGAGCGTAAATAGAAAAGTAAGCAACATGAATTGAATATGGGCGTGGACGTAGGTAAATAAGAATGTACACAAAAATGTGGAGGTGCATGTGCACATGTAGATATAGATGTTTAATGTATAATAAGCAAATAAAGGGGGTAGGAGTAAATATGCACTTTGCTTCATCCTACTCCTTATTGGACTTTTCTTGTCCTTTTTTTTTTGAGAAAATCTGTTGAAACAATAACTGGGAATGCACTTTTGTTTTGTTTTTTTCTTTTCATGTAACACATGTATAACATGCATTGTGATTTTTTTGTCTTCTTTTATTTTATACCTGCAAACCGATTGTGTGTTTCTTTTGTTTTGTTGTTTGAGTGTTAACCAAGTCCAAAATAAAGATCTTCTTCTTCTTCGTTTCACGGCGATCGACACTTTCATCATTATCATCATTATTAACAAGTGTTGTTTGCCATTAAACAAGAAGAAGAATTAGAATTCTGCCGTTGTCTTTATGATGTCACAACAAGCCACAATCAGTCAAACTCTATTTACTAATATGGATCAAGGGATCCTATTACAGGAAGGACTGGTTTGGCAATCTCTCTCCCTTATCGACGGTGGTCTAAGGCGATTCAGACGTCTGATCACCTGTCTGTTTATTCTGTTGAGATGATGGCAATTGCTACAGCGTTACAACAGGTTGAGAGTATGCGCATTAGTAAATCTGTAATTTGCACAGACTCTTGCTCTGTGCTGGAATTGCTTAGGACCTGGGAGACTCCTAGGAAAGATTTGCTACTGGAAATCTTTGAAACATTGTATAGACTTCCCATTCTGGATAGCAATTTTCAAACTGTTTTTATGTGGGTCCCAGCTCATAAAGGGGTGAGAGGGAATGAGGAAGTGGATCAATTAGCTAAGAAAGCCTTGTTAATGGAACAGGTGCATCCTGTCCCTCTTGTCATATATTAGTTCTGCTATTTGCAAGGAGTGGCAGGGTCTTTGGGATAACTCCCGCAGTGGACGCCACTTATATAAGATTCAAAGGGAGGTTAATAGAAGTAGAAATAGTATTATGGATAATCGTAGGAAAGAAGTTGTATAGACAAGACTTCGTCTTGGCCATACTAGGTTGCATAGCACTCTCCACAAGATTGGTAGGCATCCGACTGGATTATGTGATTATTGCCAAGAGCAGGAAACTGTAGAGCTTGTGATATTGTACTGCCGCAGAGTGGCGATTACAATGGCTCGTGAAACCCTCTCTTAACGAGGATCTGAACACGGATTTGTTATGTTGACGGTGTGGTTCTGATCTGGTGTCTCCTGTAGTCTACATTAAGGGTCACAGGTTGATGTTACTGATCGGAACCACACCATGATAGCTTATTTTATTGCTATGTATATTAATTCATTGTGTGTATTATATTGGAATAGTGGTTTTGTTACATATGTTACCCATTTAATCATTCTTTTGATTTTGTTTATTTAGGTCTAATTCAAGATGTGCGGCTTTTGAGGCTGTGAGGTCTCTGCTCTGCGTGCCTGATGAGTTAAGACTGATGAAATATTGCTTGATGTTTCTGTAGTGGTGCTCTACAGAGATAAGTGAATATGACCTCATATAGCCAGATAATAAGAGGAGTTCTTTCAGATCTCCTAGGAAGAATGATTTGTAGGCTATGTACCACTCCTGAGTTGATGTGCCTCTGCTTAATGCTGGTGATTGTGACAGAATATAAAGAGTTGTGCTGCTTAGCAGCCGGCGTTAATGACCTGCTTAGACAAGTGTCGACCGCTGTTAAACAAGAAGAAGAAGAAGAAGAAGAAGAAGAATGACCTTAGTCAAGTGTTGATCGCCGTTAAACGACAAGAAGAAGAAGAAGTGCAAAAGTCGATGTCTCTTGCTACAGAGACAGTTGAGGTGGTTGGTCGTCATGCAAACAGAGCAGGCTGTGAAAGCAGCATGCTCTGGAATTTTTGTAAAACCGGCGTGAATGATCGCCGTTAAACAAGATGAAGAAGGTGGTTGCTGAGCACGGCGTGGTGGAGGAACGCATGTAAGAACTCCGAGTCGACTCTAAGAGACGGTGGATTCTGCTCTTGTCATTGATGATGGCCCTCAGCTCATCAATCTCATTTCCCTGATCAGAAACCTTCTTCATCAGAGCATCAACCATATGCTGCTGTTTCTTCTTCTTGTCGTTTAACGGCGATCGACACTTGACTAAGCAGGTCATTCACGCCGGTTTTACAAAAATTCCAGAGCAAGCTCAGCTTACTCTGTTTGCATTGCATAGTTCTTGTCCTGAGATGTCACGAAGGAGGAAGTCAATTATGACAGAATATAAGGGGTTGTACTTCTCAGCAGCCGGCGTGAAGGACCTGCTCAGACAAGTGTTGATCGCCGCTAAACGACATGAAGAAGAACAATCAGACCTCACTAACATGAGGCACTCGTGTGGAACACAGTTTTTTGTGACGACTTGACGAACTATAGTTTGACTACCTTAACCTGCTTTGATTAAGGCTCTCTCCGAGAGCTGACCAGAACTGTCCAGAATGACTTGACCCAAGCTCCCGAGTGGTATGGAACACTTGTTTTGTTAATTTGTGTTGCCGCGAACATGGCTGAGCTGTTAACAAGCGAGATCAGAACAGAGCTCATAGAGGTGCGCGAGCGCAAGCTACGGCAGCTCAAGGAAATAGCAATAAATATGGAGAAACTTATGCTGGACGATCTTAACGTTGATGTTGTGAAGGCCACCCTCCGCAATGATTTCCACTGCTTGCTTTGGGAACTATCTGGAATAGAAGCTCTCCTGCCCTACCATCAGACCGCGTCACAGGACATCTCCATGGAGACATTCTTTTGGAAGTGCATCGACTGGATGCAAGAAGCAGCTGCACGGACCGTGCAAGGCGACAACAGCAAGCAAATCGTGGTGAGGTCAGCCACTCGGAGATACTCAGCATTGGACTCAGTCTCCATGAAGGTGGAAATGGAACAGGCTGCGCTGCTGGCAAAGGCCGCAGCTTTGGAAGAGCGACTGGCGACGGAGGAACTGGAGGCGGAATTAGCAGCCGACTGGACTCGGCGCGAGGCCGAGCTGATAGCGGAGCAGAAGCAACGGGAGGCGGATATGACGCTGCGGGAGGCCGAACATAGACGTCGCGAGGCTGCTTTTGCAGCCGAGCACCAGAGAATGGACGTGGCCATCCGTGCCCGCAGGGAAAGGGACCTAATGCGGGCAGCGCTAGCTGAAGGAGCGGCCAAGGTGAAAACCTTGCAAGGCTATGGCTACGTGCTGCAATTCAACCGGAATTTGGGCAGAATCTTCGAACAGGCCTCGGAAACCATGGAGATGGTTTCCGACGTTCGATCTGCTCCAACAGTCCATTCCTCTCAAACACAAACAAGGCATGTTCTCTCCCGTACTCAAGAAGCCCATACTCAAACTCGAACACGAAGCCAAATACGGGCAGAAAACTTCAGTGCCCAGGAGTGTCTCTGGGTAACCTTTATTGTGCTTCTTGTTGTCTATGCAATGGCAATCCAAATGCACATGGTGTAATATCCAATAAGACTCGTTGATGACTACTTGCCGGGACTCATTGATGAGTCAAGAAATGTGATTCCAATTGCGTCTCTGCCTTTTTCTGTGACCACTTTTTCACATTTGGAATGATAAAATAAAGTTAACTACTGTTTTCTAATTGTAGATTCTGGACACGTGTCCTCTGTTATAGGCAAGTCGCCTACCATTAGCATGAAATATTCTCTGGCTTCCCAGACTCTAGGTCCCCACACAGGGTGTCAATTTGTCCCAACCCGTGACCCTATTAATAAAACCCATCCCCAAATGGATACTAGAGTTGTTTCAAAAAATAGAAAAAACAACAACAAAAAAGTCAAACAAATGACACGTGAGAACAACAACGTATAATGTAAAGATGAGGATTTCTATGTTCTAGAAGAAATGTATAGACGAAGAAATACTAGATAGAAGAAATATTTTTTTCTACTTTTCAAAAAATGTTTCTTTTTATATCTTTATATCTGGCAGAGTATGTGTTTTCTGTAGGACGATGTATAGGTATAAAAGAGTTACATTATACATTCAAAATACTACTACTACTTTCCAGCGCACCGGCGGTCAAATTAATCTTGCTAACTTGAAATCTAGTCGAATTTGGCACTTTTACAACTAATGTACAAATATTAAGTTACCTCCTCTGACACAAACTCATTACATGTTATTTATATATATATATATATATATATATATATATATAATATTTCATGGTCTACTATATATTCATGCATTTTCTTCTCAATTATGTCCATTTAATGTTTCATATTTTGGAGAATATGAATGAATATCAAATTTGGTGATCAATGGGGGAAACATCAGCACGATTAAATTCTTTACTGATTAACGATTATTAGATTAGTTGTCGATAATCGATTAGTCACCGATTAATCGACTAATCGTTGTAGCCCTAGTCAGAATCATATCTGCCATTTTATATGAAATGATTGAAATTAATTAATTAATTAGATTATCATAGTTTGTTTCAAAAGCTTTGTAAAAAGACCTTTTGAAAGTCAAACGGTTGTGGATCCCATCCCACCGTGTGGAACCAAGCAGAGAGCATTTTCAGGCTTTTTCTGTTGACTTGTCCCATAGGACGTCCTATCTTCTTCATGCATGTTTCATAGACCGTGGCAGCTTTACTCAACGGAGCTCACAACCACCGCTAGCTGCGGGTACACAACACGCGCTGTGTGTACGGCCGTCTGTGACTGTGTAATGTCCAGGCTCATGTAGTAATGGACTACATGTAATCGGATTTGAGTAATCAAATTACAAAAAGTAGTAGTCCCTTATAATCAGGGCTTTGAACCTATATTTTTTCCCAACCTGTTCCGAACAGAAACAGAATTATTATAACATTTACGATTGTGAGCTCCACCAATAAATTGACGTTCCTGAACCGGTTAGAACAAAAAAAAATATTGTTCCCGGAACAGTTAATTTAGTTCCTGTCAACTTGGCACAACTCGTGCGGGGCGGGGCACTCGTGCGGGGCACTTGCCGGCACGGGGCAGGGAAGGGAAGCTGCACGGCCGTGCTTCAACAAAAACTGAGGAACAAAATTAAACCGGTATTAACCAATTACCATTATTTTTAAATAAGTGATCCTTTTCCCAAATATTAAAAAAATAACGTTTCCAGTTTCATTTCTGCTCCCTGGAAAATACAAAAAATTGCCGGCTTTCGTTTCCTTGAACCGGTTCATAGCCCTGCTTATAATTACAAATGATTTGAAAGGAACTTTAATTGTAATTTAGTCTACAGTTAATTTTTTTAAGTTATTTTGTTGTCTTGAGCACCATTTTCTCATTTCATTGACGCCGTTAGTGTGGAAGGGGGATGAGAGAGTGGGGACCAGTAGACGTAAGTTTAAGCCACCTCATTGCGCTGTGTGTACTGTGGTCTTAAGCCACAGTGACAAGACTATGTGTGGGGCTGCCTCTCGACCCAGTGTCTTGAACCGCTACGCCACAAGGCCATCCCGCAGTTTACAGTTACATTCGAATTTATTTAATCATAAAATCCAAAACACATAATGGAAAAATCATTTTAAAAATACAATTGTTGACTTCACTTGCAATAGAGTTGTATTAAAAATGAGTCTAAAAGTAATGGATGTAATCCCTAACATTGTTTTAAATGTGATAATGGGGGTGATCACAATTTCCAATGAGTAACTTGTAACTGTAAGGGATTACATTTTAAAATTAATCTCCCCATCCCTGGTAAAATCTCCACAGAGTCGGTATAATTTAACCCTTTTCAGTGCAAGACATTTGTGACAAGTGATTACATTTTGGTGCATTTGTGTAGCCTTTAAGTAACATAATAGCGTCTAGATGTTTTGGCTTCAATGACCCCCATGGCCTTTGCACAGGTTTGCACTCTAGAAGCACAGGAGGGCTTCTAGTTAGTCATAACGCTAGCCTCCGAGCCTCGCTGCTAGCTGCCTTCATTCATTCACTCATTCATGGCTAGGGTGAACCTTGTGTGTGTGTGTGTGTGTGTTTGCTTATTAGTTTATTCTTTGATTCTTTTCAATTTTTTTGTTTTGTTTTAATTCATTGACACATCAAAAATTAGACACCTCATTGTGAAACTGAAACACAATTATAATTAACACACACTAATAATGTACTCTAATAATGCAATATACCAAATATATTAACATTTGGAAGAATTAAATAAATAGAAATTATAAAATGGAGATACAGTTTATAAAAATGCTCTAAATTTTCTGTTCTATAACAGAACACTAGGCATACCATGTGATCTTTTTTCATTTGTTAAGTATATGAAGAGGCGTTTTACAAAGAGACGATAGGTTTTGTTTTCAGTACGCAAAAGTGCTGTCATGACTCACTTTGCAGTACGCAATTCTCGTTTTTTCTGCTTGCGTACCTGCGTACCGCTTATGTGCATTCCTGTATATATGTATATGACATCCGGGTGAAATATAGCAGTTCTGCTATGCCTGTGTTAGGTACAACCAGCTTCTCATATCTCATGTTGAAATGCTTAATGGCTCTGTACAATCTGTCCATCATTCATCCACTTTGTATCATTGGCAGTTTTATATGTCAATATAATGTTATACTGGTGTGGAATGGCTTGTAAAAAGCTGTCTAGTTAACTGACTGATGAATGTAATACAGCTATGTCCTCTCCTAACACCCTCTTCACACTGTTCCTCTTTTGTTGTTCAAGGGTATGAGACTTCCGCCATTCATCACTTTGAATACTTCGTTTGAGTGTTAGTGCTGTTACAAGTCAAAAGTAGCAAACTTCTGACCAGGGCTTGAAAACAAAATTGTTTTTAAAATGTTCCGTTCCGAACAGTTCAGGCAGGTCTATATTTAACGTTTTCATTCTCGGAATTGTTCCGCCACCAAAATATTGGTCCTGAACCAGTTCGCAACACAAACATTTTGTTCTCTCTTAAAGTTCCTTATATTGTGCAATGTGAAGTTTAGAGTTTTTTTTGTATTAATTATTATTATTATTTTTTTTTAATCGACAACTAATGCAATAATTGATTAATCGCCATGGAGTTGATTCATTGTAATTATCAAAATTCTGTTGCTAACACTACTACCTTTTGAAAATTGACTGCATTTTAAGTTGACTAGATTAATTCCTGTGTCGCTGTGAATATTTTGGGGATTTTTTAAAAGGAAAATATCCAACATTTTAATAACACCTTTATACCTACAGCGATCAGACTGTTCTCTGCAGCCGGCCGGTAGACCTATGTTCTGACATAGTGAGTGACACCATTTTGCTTTTGCTTTTAACATAGTCTTACTATGTAATATGTTTTTTTTTAATGTGTAATATGTAGTGCCACCTTTTAAATTATTTTTAATCCAGCTCTTACTTATTTTGTAACACACAGTTCGATTCTTGCCATAATATGTCACATGAGGATTTTGTTGTTTTGGTTATTAATTTTGGATGCCTTAATCATGTTGCATAAGGACCCTGAAGCAGGGCTCCGAACCGGTTCAAGGAACGAAAACGTAAACTGAAAACTGAAAAGAATTTTACGAGAAACGGAAACGAAAAAAGATTTCTTCAACCGCTCTGGAACAGAAACGGAACATTATGAAATCCACAAAAACTTTTTTTTAGTTCTCTATATATTTTAACATATCCTATGTCTTTCCCTGTCAGTTATCAAGCCCCATGCAACTAGGGCTCCATCTTGTGGACAGACAAGGAAGCGAATGTAATGGTGTTTTAAACCCGGTTTCACGTTAGTACAGTTGCACTGAAGTCCACCAAAAATATTTGGCATAAATTATGTCTAACCTTAACATAGAACATTATAACGAACAAAATTTTCGCGTTCCGAACCGGCTCATATTTTGGTGGTGGAGCGGTTCAGAGAATGAAAACGTTACATATAGGCCTGCATGAACCGTTCAGAGCGGAACGTTTTAAAAATAATTTTGTTTTCAAGTGCTGCACTGCAGCTGAAATGGATCTTGGATAAAGATCAAATTAGTTGGCTCCATGTCTAAAATGATATCTTGATTCAGGCTTGTTATACGCTGCGTTTCATAGCAACGTGCTCCATTAGGCTCGGCTCAGTGCACCCCTGCCTATCGCCCTGCCGGATCGCTGTGCTGTGTTGACCTCTCGTGCTCTCTGCTGCTAATCTGGATTCAAGGTTTATCAGTCCAGATTAAAGGGATCCAACCCTCTTGTTCAGAATTAAGTTGAGGGGGAGAGCTTGCTTTGTTGCTGGGAAACAGGGAACCAGGGCTGGGAATGTACATGGGGGGCACTGGAGGTGGGAGAGTGACTTTATTACTTACGCCGGGGTGGAGCCTGCAGACCTGGTTTTCACCCGCGTTGGTTTGTCCCCTCGATGACTGAAAAAGTTGAGCGGAGACGGAAGTGATTCAATTAATGTATAGCCAACGTCCCGAGTTCTAATCACGTCGCCAAAGACGCCGCCGATTTACGATCATATAATATCGCCCCAGTCTAGTGTAACCCTTTGTTTCGGCATCTTTGGGATCCGTATAATTATAGTTTTCGTTTTTTGACTGTGGTTAGTAGAATGTTGAATGTTACTAACGAAGGCATTATCACAGTCAACAAGCTTAGCCGCATGGTTTGCCCTCTGCTGGAAAACCGATTGCCTCCCTCCTAAGCGCAGCTCTATTTGCATTTGTTTAAAAAAAATCGTCTCCCCTCTTTCATTTTTTTTTTATTCTTTTTATTTCACACATAGCCATTATCGAAATGGATGTCTGATTCAACTATTCATGCGAGACAAAACTCAAAATTACCTGCAATTTTCATGACATGTTTGTGCATCTGAAAATTACTGAGGATTGAATAAATTGTCTCTGCCGGGGCGACGCGCTATCTCTCCTGTGTTGAAATAATCAGCCCCCAGTCGGCCGGCTTTAGACCTTGAGTACAACACACACACACGCACGCACACAGCAATGCCACTTGATTTTTTTTGTGTGCAAAAACACACAGAAAATGCAATGGGAAGGACCATAATAATAAACATAAGTAGACCCAGAGTACAAGACAAACACAAAGGGTTGTTCCTTTTTATTGATCGAGAATAAAAGGATGACGGCTGTACTGTGAATCGCTCCCCAGTAGAGGAAGATGAGAGAATCTGAGTCTATAGAAGCGTTGAGAACGCAGACAAGAGAGTGACTCGGAATCTGCATTTCTTTCTGTAGAATAGAGTTTATTAGAGTCTGGTTGCCCTTGACTCCCACCGCGCCATGTTTGTAGTCTAGATCATTTTGTGTGATCATGTGTCTAGATCATGTGTCTCGCAATGCATTATGGGATTTTTTTGCCTCATCTATGCATTTTGGGATACTTTGAGTGCACTATATAGGGTACAAGGAGTATTCGGTACACCCCCACAAAATGGCGTGCGCCCCATATAACCGAAGTCAATTTCCATGTGTGTGATTACACAATATGGCAATAAAGTATTTCTGATTTCTGATACAGTGCACTATATAATAGGGCTGCAACATTTGGCGATTAATAAATGCCAAATCGATTATAGAATTAATCTTCAATGAAAGTAATAATCAATAATCGTCAAAGAATTAAATCATTGTTATTCTCTGTAGTTTTGTGCCGATACCCCCGTTGGTCCACTCAAATTTGTTTGGAATTCATGATTGAAAATATGAAATATGAATTGTTAAAATTGAATATGAAGAAACATACCAAAATAATACTCCATAACGTAGATCCTATAGGTTTATGTCAGAGTAAATATCTTAATTGTTGTACATTTGTTGTTTGAAGAACCAAATTTGACGATATTAGGATGCATCTCTTGAAATTGTAGTTCTGCGTTGATATTTTCGATATCTGTTAAAGAAAGTAAAATCAACCGATTAGTCGACTAATCAGTTTAATAATCGACAACTAATCTACTATTAAAATAATCGATAGTTGCAGCTAGACCTGCACGATAAATCGATTTGAAATCAAAATCGGACGATGAGAAATACAGCAAAATCGATTTACCCATCACCCAGCGAATTTATGGTAGGCCCTCGTCTTTTGCCCTTGGACACGCCCCCTTCCTCATATACACACACACACAAGTTACTTTGGCTGCGGTCTCTGCTGGCAGCGCTGAACCTGTACTTGAGCGAAAAGGCACCAAATCTGTAGTGTGGAATTGGTTCGGTTTTGAAATTAGGTTACCCGGCGCTGCAAATTGTGTTCCGTTGCACAACGAGTCTTTCCAACACCGAGAAAGCAGACATCGAGCGGACGCGGATGGCGTGTTATGCTAGCAGCTAAATATGTTCCGGACTGAAGCAGCGACGTTCCCCCGCGAGCCGAAAATATTTTGCTAATGTTTTTTTGCCGTGTCTTTTATAACGCTACTCGAGAACGAATCACCGCGCTGCCTCTGAATGTCCCGCTGTATTCGGTAACGCCCGTTGTCATATGGTCACGCCGTACAACGGAGCCGTATGTGTTTAACCGTGTCATTTTGTTACGGAGGATTGATCTCGGGACAGCGTTGTCTGCAGTCGTTCCTCCGGCGAGATCGCTAGCGAGTTAAAAGTTCCCCTCACAAAACATCTACACTGTTGCACTGCATTAATCTATGTTAAGAATAAACAAATGTTGCTTTTGATGAACTTATCCATTCAACCTTTACCGAATGCTCGTTTTTATATTGTTTTTGTCCATTCATTTTGAATGGTTGTCCCATATCCAATAAATATTTCTTACCATTATTTATGGATGGATATTGATGATTGTTATTTATCAACTAATGTAAGCACGTCAAATTGAGAGTAGAGAACAGCGACCCCTGTCGGAAATGTATGGTAATTGCAGGTTAGAAACCAATGTAGAAAGAAGCGTTCATTAAAAAATAATATATATATAATCAAAATCGAATCTAAAATCGTAATGTGGGTGGGGAAATCGACGATTTTCATTTTTTCCAAAATCGTGCAGCTCTAGTTGCAGCCCTACTATATTGGGAATAGGGAGCAAGTTCGGACACATCCACTGTGTGTCTTCTGGGTTGATGCTCATTTTACTCACTGCCGTAGATTCCACCGTGTCGAGGAGCCAGTAATTCGATCATCTCTATTCAGATCATATTATAGATGATACATACACTTGCCCCGATCTCTGATCTTCTATGCATTAGCTTCACACTCGGCGATAGAAGGATATTTTACCTCCCGCAACTTTAAGAGGAGAGAGGAGGAAAATGTGGAAAAATATATTGGTTCCAGTTGACGTTTGGACTTCTGAAAGCTCGTCGCTCGGGGTGCGAGATGAAATTCCATAATTGTTGCTTTTGATGTGCACGCGCTGGCTGTTGGCCTGTATTAACGTCCGAGGCAAGTGAGCAGCGAGCGGGCGAGTGGAGGGGAAGAGGATAAGTCTGCGAGGGGGAAGAGATTTAGAAAATGTATTCATATGCTGTGTTGCTGCCTGACTGCATTATGGGCCAATGGAATTCACTTTTCTCAGCCTTGACTGATGGATATTGCTGAAGCTGAAAACACTCTTCCACTTTGGTCACCAGCATCTAACACCAAAGTAATTTCCAACATTTGCCCTGTGGGAGAAACTTCTCGGTCTGCATAACGATTCTTTTTAGGGCTGCAACGATTAGTCGATTAATCGATGACTAATCGATTATAGAATTAATGAGCAACAAATGTATTTTACGAATTGAATCATTGTCATGTTGCCAGTTTTGTGCTGACATTACCCCAATTAGTCCAGGTAAATTTGATATTAATACATCATATTTGAAAATATGAAATATTAAATGATCATAACTGATGGGAAAAAGGTGATAAAGAAGAAAAACATCAAATATAACTAGAAGTGCAATTCCAAGAAATTGCATGGTTGTGAATGCTGCATGCTAACGTCTATGTGTTGGGTCTGGCCATGCCAGGTTAATGTCTATGTGTGGGGTCTTTTCATGCCTACAGTCAGTGTGTTAGATCTGTATGTCTCCCCCATTCAAACTGTATGGAATGATTTTCTAATCCATTGTGTTGGGTCTGGCCACGCCTTGTTGGCTTCATTTTTTCAATGGCTTTTGGGATGTGGCCTGTCTACCACCCCTGTGAATTTGGTGTGCGTACGTCGAAATATGTGGTCGTGGCAACCTCGTGGATCTCTCCCCCATTCTTTCGGGATTTTTGTCACGGAAATTACCGGAAAACCGCCAGAGATCTGGCTTATAAAAGTAATAGCAATACGAGTCCAGCCTAACACAGTTTTCGCTTTTCCGCTGCGATGTAAACTGTCCAAGGATGCATTACATAAATTCGCAACCAATGAAAAAAAAAATCTAAATTTTATGATATAAGTTGTAATATTTTTTTCTCCGGGAAATTAAATGTACATTTGTTGGTTAAGAAGAACTAAGTTTCACTAGATTTGAAGTCAACAACATTAATCTCTTGTAATCTCTTGGTCAGTGTTAACATTTTGGGGATTTTCTAAAAGAAGAAAATGTCAAACTGATTAATCAACTAATGGTTTAAATAATCGGGAACTAATCAATTATTAAAATAATCGCTAGTTGCAGCCCTAGCTGCAACTAATGTCTAACTATTATCTAACTAACGTCGTCCGGCCTCTGGCCCATTGGGCTGGACAATGCGCCCCCCTGAGCAAAATAGTTGAATAGCCCTGATATACAGGAATAAAAAAGAAAACTAATTCCCCTGTACCCCAGTACCATTGTCAGCGTCAGTGTCCTTTGCTACCTCCACGAGTCTTGGCATCACAGTGCCCGGGACTTGTAAGACACCCCCTACAGGCAGGCTAACAAGGTCACGACTCTTTGTGTGTCCCCCGTGCCCCCCGCTGTGGAACGAATGCCCCGCTGACATCAGACTCGCTGTGAGTTTCGCCGCGAGGCTGAAAATCCATTGAAGCCTCCACTACAGCCTTGTCCTTCTCAGCCACTCGCTTGGCCCAAGTTCAAGTAAACGTTATCCAAAACGGAAAGGTATTGGACCGCAATCCCTTTGTGAAAGTTGCACTCAGTGACAAATGTATAAAGTAATCAAAGATTGCGTTCACATACTTTTGTTTTTGGCAGCGCTGTTTTGTCTCTCCCCAAGATAACTGAAAAAGTTGTGCACGGAGCTGGATGAAATTTTGTACAGTTGTTGGAAATGACACATGGAATCGATTACATTTTGGTGCATTTCTGTAGCCGATAAGTAACATAATCATACTTAATCACCAACTTACCGATAGATCGCTTGACGCTTACCGCGGTCACATGACCAGATTTCCGGGTCGCATGGGGCCGCTGGGAAATGTAGTTTGCATGTTTGCCGGTGGGAATACAGTCTATGGGTCAATCATAATTGCGCTACTCGAGCACCTGCAATGATAATGGGTTGCCACACATACAGCTAGCACTAAAAGTACTATTTTTTTGTACCACTACGGCACAGGTTTGCAATCTCTGAGTACTTCTAGTTGTGTGTCGCGTGGTTTTCTTGCCCGAAAAAAAAAAAGATTAGGTACAGTGCCTCTATCTGAGCACCAGAGGGCGCCACACATCGCATGTGTGGCCATATAAAGGGATCGTTTAGTGACTTCTATACTGCCACCTAGTGTCCACCGTCGGCAGTTCACTCACATTTTTTGTGAGAAATCGGCAGTTTTTAGTGATACCCACCCCTGCCCTGGAGGCTATAACCAGAGATGGCAAGTAACAAGGTACAAGTACTACATAGAATTTTCACGTTTTTAACAAAAATATCAGTACTTCTACTCCTTACTTTTCCCTAAACAGGGTCATTACTTTTTTCTTTTCTTTTTCTGCAATGACATGGTAATACTACATGTATAGCGTGAATTAGTCAGTAGGTAGCAGTACTAGGTAATGCACTGTGTACGTTAGCAGTTAATACGTGGTCATTTAGTTGTTGTTCATTTAGTCTGCTGCTCAAAAAAATATTGCCGGTAAAGTAAAAATGTGGGTGTTGTACTTAATACTTTCAAAAATACTTTTGAGTACATTTTAGAGCATGTACTTTTTACTTTCAAAAATACGTTTTGAGTTTCTTGGCCTGTACGTTTTACTATACTAGATATTTGGATCAGTACTTTGTAGTCTTAATAAATTACTTTTTTTTTACAAATGTATTTTACTCTTACTCAAGTAAGAAATCCCAGTACTTTTGCCATCTTTAGCTATAGAGTTAGGTTAATCAATAAAAACAGTTTTTTTTTTATGATGATAAAGGAGAGTCGTAAAGGGGACATGGAAAATGTTCCTTTGCCATGTGTTTTGTTGACAAGGACACAGCACTTTCTATGGGTCTTAAAAAACACACATGTTGAAAAAAAACCCTGGCACTGGGACGTGCCGAATTTGAAAAGAGCCGTTTGGTTCTTTGTCAAAGATAAACCAAAAACAAGGCCGCGGTAACGACAGATCTTTGTGGAAACGCTGCTTTCTTTCAGCGTGAAAAGTACCCGGGGACATCATTAGGTACATGGAGAGATTTTTAAAAAAAATTCAAGCATTGCACTATTGTTGCTGTGCAAAAAGACTCCTGAAAGAGGCTATTGAGAGTTGATTTTGGTCATTAAAATGTTATTTTCTTGTGCCTTACATAAATACATTCAAGTATATATGATTTGGGGTCCGCGTTGGCCGAGTGGTTATGGACACCGCACCTAACGCGACCCCATTCATGTTAGTGGTCCTGTGTCTACCGCAGCGTCCGCAGTGTTGCGAGTTCGACTACGCTCGTCGACTTGACTGCAATGTCTACCCCCGATCTCTTCAACCCAGATTCCGACTAATCCTATCCATTAAAGATGGAAAAACGGTGATTGGGCCTCTCTACCACACCAATCTGGGAGTTTGGGACACGCAAAACGGATAAATCTGAAACCACAAAAAACGAGCGTGCAAATAAAAAAATATATCCGGTTAAGTGGATTCGTGTGGTCAAACTTTTAC
>OMKY01094746.1:0-15020 GCA_900302395.1 Bregmaceros cantori | reverse complement strand
AGCACTCACACACACACACACACACAGACACACACACACACACAGACACACACATCCCCCCCATCTCACTCTCTCTCTCTCCCTCACTGTCTCTTTCTCTCACACACACACACCTCCAAACCTTGCAGGCACCAACGGTCACACAAAAGACGGCCCCGGAAAGGTCTGCAGAGCACAAGTTCCTGCTTATAAAATCACAGAGGGGCCAGTTTAAGCCTTGCTCTTGCCCGAGGGTGGTTTCCAAGGCATCACAAATGACACACGCACACGTCCCGGGGCATGAACTGTGAACTCCCCTCACCCGTCAGGTCACCTAACCACATTACAGACAGCAGCTGCCGGGCACCGCCACACTCGTGTCGCCGCTTAAGGCCCCCCAATTGGATTGAGGAATAGCCGTCTTGTTCTTTTCCCTCTTTTCTTCCTTCTCTACTGACCATTAACCCCCGGCTTTCCTAGCCGCGTCTCTACAAATTGAAACTAATTGACCTAAGGCATTGGTTCTAATCACAGATGTGGCGAGCATCTCCCCATCACTTTCCCTAAACTTGACACAGCACCTAAAGTTGGCACTAACCCTGACGCTAAATTATAACGCCTAACCATCCCTCTAACCTTAACACCTGACCCTTACAATAACGCGAACCGCTGAAATGCACCTGATCAGGCTGTAAAGGGCCACTTTAGGATGCAGTTACCAACGGCACACACGGTTACGAACGGTCACTGGTGTGCACATCCATAGACCCTTGTTGATTATGATTGCTATGATTGCTACCTCCAGGCCCAAGTACTCGCCTCCTCCAAAGAGGTGAGGGTTCCTTGTGCCGGTGTGGCTGATGATCAATTGCTGATCTGTCCAGTCCAGAGACGAACCATTTTCTAAAAAATAATTTAAAAAGACTGATCCTTATTGGCCAACAATTTCTGATACAATAGTAATTATTGGCTGATAATGATCCGCTTTTTTTAGTTGTTTTTTTTTTGTTTTTGCATTAAAAAGCATTAAAAATTGATTTTCATTGTCATCATTGTGCGTATCTCATGCAAAACTGCTCCAGGCTGCCATGGACAGACAATGTTTCATGGTGCTCTGGAATCCAGATCTATTGCAGCATTCTGTGTTGCCCTGATCAGGGCGATCAGGGCATAGCCACACAAAGCATGCCTCATGGAAGACGTACACCTCACACCACTTTTCACTCTTGAGGGTATGCAACACCCACCACCATCAAGGTGTATTGCCACCGCTCCCACTAACTAACTTATATGTGAAAGATGCAGAGCTTCGGCCCACTGGGTGGTTCTCACCACTATGTTTTGTTTTCTTTTTTTGTATGGGTCTGTGTGGTTGTGAATTTCATAAAGATGCAGTTTTGCATGCGGATGCAAGCGCACACATTTATGAGTTTTTGTGTGAGCGAGGGTATGTTTGTATCCATGAGTTGTATGTGTCTTTGTACATGAATGTGTGTGTGCGACTATGTGTGTGTATATGAGAGAGGTTCTGAGGGCAGACTAGGCCTGAGGTTGATGAATTTCCTTACTCAGCGGGGTGCCTTATGAGAAGATTGGCGGCACGGGCAGGGGCCTTGCGGCTCATTTCTCTCTTTTGCCGACTGCCTCCGGTGTTCGCCGTGACTCAGGAGCCCCCGACGCAGCGTCCCTCCCGACCTCCCCTCCCTCCGATCGATCGCTCCCGCTGCGCCACCAGGAATCGGATAAAAGGACCCTGCTAGCATCCAGGCCGGCGCTAGCTCCTCACAGGGGGGCGCTAATATCTGGATCCGGGCCCCGGTCACAGCACGCGGAGGGAGGGGAGTTGAAGGAGGTTCGGCGGGCAGGCGGGGTCGGATGGGTGGTGGGTTTAGGGGGCGAGTGAATCACAGTCATTACCGCAGCGGCACACAAGCTCCGTCTGCACTCCGCCACTAATCAATGCCTGCACTCTAGAGTCACACCTTCAGCGGCCATCACAACAGCTCAGCACAGCTGGCTTAGCAGAGTCTAGCGGTGCGGGCCAAAAAAAACGCTGCAAGATATTCAAGCCTGCAGAGAACAGCCATTTCTTTGCATTCGACTTACCCCGCCTTGACTGACCCTCCAAGTAACGCTTCAATCCACCCCCCTCCCCCAACCCTCCACACGCACACACATCCATCTTTCACCCCCAGTCGTCCTGACTACCTTAATACTCTTCCTTTGTCACCATCATGGCAAGAGAGAATAACACTATTAGCCACCACAGCAATGCGGACAATTTCATTAGAGCCATAGTGAAGGTGAAATGCCGAGGATTACAAATATGACACGATTCTTGTGTGCATGGGGGACGGAGAGAGGTAAAAGAAAACTGCCAGAGACGGTTGCCAACTCCATGAAGTCAAAATACAACATTTTTTACTTTTTAACAGTTTAAGCAATGACAGGAATGTAGGGTTGAGTACATAGGACTGTACTGTTGACCTAATCTCTATTTATGCACATAAAGGAATCTTACGTAAAGCCGTACCACCGTCATTTTTAAGAAAACATGGAAAAATGGGTATATATGCCGCAGCGGCCTAAAAGTCACTGCCATTTACTGCAATTAATATTTAGTTTAACTGAACAGAACAGAACTGAACTGATCAGTCGCCAAACGGAGCCTGGAAACAATGTTGCTTATCATAACAACGACAAAACACAGAACTGTTATTGATTGCTTTACTTCTTGTCACTGAAATTATAAATAGAATATGTATTGTCATTTCCGCAGTTATACAACAACAAAATTGAAAAGTGGCACCCGATCCCTTCATGCAGCCAACACAGGCAAACAGCGGAACACTACCACAATCAAAGAAACAAACAAACAAAATATTAAAATGCTATATAAAGAGTTAAACAAATTATGATCTGGACAATAAAGACAGAAAGAAAAAAAAAGAAAAAAGGAAAATAAATAATAATAAACTAAAGTGTATAATAAGGTGAAAATAATGTTGAGAAAAAAAGAAAACAATTGCAGCATCGTTCACATGTGTAGTCATTCCCTCCCTCCACTCCTTTGTCTGTCTATAAAATGAAAAAAAAAGTAAAAAAAAAAAAAAAAGCTATATAAAAACATACCAGTTGAGTGGCGAGTTCTGTGTTGTTCTCTGTTGTGTCCATCTGTGCGCGAATTTCACCCTGGCTCCCTGCACGCTAATGTTCACCCTGGTTCTCTGGGCGCTAATGTTCACACCGGGTGACGTTGATGTCCATTCTACGTGAAGCGGGTCTATTCCTTCGCTCTTCACTGCCAGATCGGTGGCCTTCAATTTAAATGCGGCATCATATGAAATATGTGTTTTTTCCATTATGATCCATGAGGGATTTGTAAAAAAAAAAAAATAACTGTCGTAAAAATCTCTGTGCCATACAGTCTATGTTCCGTGCCATCCAGCAATTCGCTACCGGGGCAAAGTTGCCCAGGACACGCCGACCACATAGCTCTGACCTGAAGGCAGGCCTGTGTCCCGTGCCATCTTGGATAGGATTGGTGCGGCTTTCAAATGTGACTTCCAGTGGTGTTTTTTTTTTTTAATTAACGCACCGGTGAAAAAAAAAAAAAAAACAGAATAGCTGCACTGCCTCGTAAGCCGCCTAGTTCAAAGTGAGGGGAAAAAAAGTTGTGGCTTATAGCCCAAAAAATTGGGTACTACAACTGTCATCATGTCAAATCCCATGAGTTTAATATGGTGTCGTTTATAGCTGCATGTCCCAACTTTGACATTCAGAACAAAGGTAGACCTTTCAAAAACATTCAATCCTGAAATGAGTAGAAATGTAGGTATTAGATATACTGTACACGTTTACTTTTATTTGACTTTCCCACTTGAACTCATTCGAATTTGTAATCCTATTTTGAGGGAAGGTTGACAGCCACAGTGTCTTTTTGTTTTCAAATAAGGAATTATCCCTTATTTTATCTTTTGAGAAGCAGTTTGCAACTCTATGTCTAATCTCGGTCCCTGTGGTTGTGTGCGGCTGCAGCTAAGACACCTGGGCAACGATGAGGTGCACATTGTGTGGTCAGAGCACAGCAGAGACTACCGACGTGGGATCATTCCTACAGACTTTGGTGATGTCTTGGTGGTCATCTACCCCATGAAGAATCACATGTACCACGTCCAGATCACCAAGAAACCACAGGTAGATGCATGAAAACTGATTTCAATAAATAACAGATCGCACACGCTTCAGTCGGTGAGATTATCTCCACCCGCCCTCTTGACACGTTGCACACATTGAGGGCTATAATGTCATGGGGCCAGTGATGCACTGCCCCTACTTACATAAATACATATTTTAAATGATACTGAAATACATTTCTTGGCCCATCAAACTAGCAAAACTTCACAAGTAACGTGCGTTTACGTGCAATTCATAACAGCGGATAGAACAGAGAGCTTGAATACAGCATTCATTCAATTCAATTCGTTATGGTACAATCCACTATCCCCCTGTTCACCGTTCGATGTGTCTACTCTTTCTACAATTTGATTTAGAATTACATCAGATGATATAAAAACTAAGCAGCAACTAAAAGTGTGCCAAGAGAGGACAAATTGTTGTGTTCAGATGGTTGCAATTTCTTTTTATTATTCGGATTATTCTGATTCTGGCAGCTTCTCGAGCGTTATCATTTTTCATATTAAGACAAATATCTCTACATGATTGATTAGAATGGGTAAAGGAAGAAGCATCTGTGATGTGATGCATCATTCATTGATTTATTTTTATTTTATTTTTTAATGTAGAGGGAATTAATATGATGGTATCCTCTAGTGCATGGCTGGAAGCAGGGCCTTTTTGTGGACCGCTGCGTGCCTGCACTCTCAAAGTGATCATCGTGTCGCCCGCTTCATTTGTTGAGTACTTCATTGCGCTTTGATCTTCCCACAACATACTCATCACATCGATATCCAGCCCCCCGAATAGTGAGTCTGAGATGAAGGGGAGGACACTCGTTTGAACAGGTTCCAAATAACTGTGCTTTCTTGAAACCCAAAGATATGTAGGTGAGCAGATCTCAAACAACCAGAATGTTTGTCAAAGATGTGTGATGTCTTGTATTAAGTGGATTTGAAATAGTTTATGAAGTTCAAAGTGTCTTGAGCAGCAAGCTTATCCATCATTATGACCTACAAAACATGACTTACAATAAAGCCTACTTGATCTACGTGACCGTAAGTGAAAAACACATTGTACCTAACTATTTCTATAACATTGCATGCCAACGTTGAGATCAACATTTGTCATTTGCAATACAAAAACTTTGAGTAACGTGTTGTATTCAAATTAGGACTTTCTAAAGGTGACATAAAAAATGGATTCGGCCTAGAAACAAATCCCTAGGGGGCGCAGTGGCAGATTGGTTATGTAGCGCAATATCTCCCCCGGACTCTTCATCCAAGTTTCTGAGCTGAGTATTTTTTAAATATTGTAAATATTTTAATGTAATATATGTATATCCATATAAATATTTTAAAATATTAATATAAATATAATCAAAAACATATTTATTATTTGTTTTATATTCACCAATGACGGCAGTTGCCATGAAAAGTATTTGCATACGACCGTCGGAATGACTGATCGCTTCTTGTAACCCCACGTAAAGTACATATGTGAGACACTTTTGCCCCAAAATAGTCACACCACTGGGAAATCGTGCCAAAATAGGCCGAAAATCATACGTGCAGTGTACGTCTGGCTTAAGAGATGTATGCTCCACATGTTAATCTTCTCTTTCATAAATCCATGGATTTATAAATTAACACAAGTGAACATTTTGCATCTGCAGAAGTTGTTAGGAATGAGAAGTATGGGTATGCTGGCATTGAATGAGATCAACAAATTCTTTAATCCCATTATTCGTTCCATGTTGTGCCCTCACTAGCAAGTAGCAACCCTCCCTTGTCATGCACAGTGCATGCTCTCCCGTCCCCTTCAGTCCGCTTTCATCTTTCCCATGCACTTAGTGCCACTTACCTGCTCCTGTCCTCGGCAATACACTGTGTTCCACTCCCCATATTCCAGCACCCTGTATATTCAAGCTATGCTTTTGTCCTCGAAATAGCCCGGCTCAAAAACATGTGTTTCCACATTCCCCCCCACTCCACATCGCCTGATGAAGTCATACGGTATTTGGACACACTGTTCACAAAGTATTGCCCCTTTGTTCTTCATGGTTGTGATATTTTTAGGAGTTGTTGTCTGTTTTTTATTGCAATTTTTCCATTTCATTAACAGGATTAGTGTGAAGGGGGACGAGAGCGTGGAGAAGCAGACCTCCAGCATATTTGTGTTAGGGAGGGGAACAATCTCACGACATCTGCGTGCGCTGTGAGACTACGCCTAAATGCAGATTCATACCCTACGTGTGGCCAATTATTGTTCTGAATTATGTATGTAATCCGTCTGTACGTTCCACGCGTTGCCGCCTTCATATCTCCGAGCGTCTTTTACCGTGTGCAACAACAGCTGTTGATACTCAAGAGCGCACCCACATTTCCCGGTATTATTGCTCTGTTTCATCTGTTCGCACATAACCATAAGTTACCCAGATCCATGTCAATTTATGTACCTAATCGACAGAGAGAACGTGTGAAACGTTCCATTCGTATATCCGTAGTTTACGTGAGGTATGAATGGGCCTTAAGGCACAAGACTGCTGAATGCAGCGTTCTAACTGATTGTGCCACAGAGCCAACCCTTTTATTGTTTTTTTTTAAATCTCTTAGAATATTGAGCTTAAGCTCATACTCACTAGTAGCAGTAGAGTTGGATACTGTCAAGAGCTCCATTTCAGTGACATGGTAAGTCTTGAAAGTGGGGCGAGAGAGATCGGGGGAAGACATCGCAGAAAGGTTTGTGAGCGGAGGAGAAGTCGCTGCCAGTGCCTGTGAAGATGTTTATCACATTACTTCCTTAATAGTGTTTTATTTTCTTACATTTGCCACATTTTAATGTATATGTTTGTTGGTATTCTATATATGCCTGAATGTATTGGGGAAAATGTTTGTGCTTGCAGTTTGGCCGGTTCCTCACTGAGACAATGGCAAAAATGACGAACCTTCCATTCATTAACGTGAAGATAGCGACCAGGTTTTCAAAATGCCACACTTTTGTCCCACTTGAGGCACAGCACTTAACCTTATCATGGAGGACCAGGGCACGTGCTGGCCAGCAGCCGTGCCACACAAGTTGCTACATGAGACTCCAGTTTCAGCACCCATGGGGACATCTTTTCAGTGTGAGACTTGCATTCTGACCTGTGGGAGTCTATTGCGCAGCAGCTCGGTTTCAAATTCATTCCAACATCCAGGCGCACATTGGTAGTTTCTTGTGTGTGCAAATCGAACAGTGTTAACGTTCCCTAGTCATTGTGCTTTTAAAGGCAAAGGTACTTTATTTACTCGTGCATACATACATGTACAGTGAAATTCTTCTTCCACATTTAACCCGTCCCTGTGGAGAGGTGGGTAGCCGCATGCACAGCGCGCGGGGGCCAACTGCAGAATCTGAGCCAGTGCCTTGACACTGACTGGAGCAGGTTAACTAGAACATGTTTTAGTGATGGGGGAAACCTAGTGCCTGGAGGAAACAAACTCAGACACAGGGAGAACATGTAAACTCCACACAGTAAGGACCTGACCGGGCTGGGATTCGAACCCAGGACCGTCTAGCTGCTAAGCACTGCACAATTGAAAAGTGCCATTGTGTGCTTCCACATGAAAGTGGTGGAATGGACCAAAACACACAAAAAAGAACAGGACAGTTCCAAAGTCGAGGGCCGAGAGCTGAAGGTGGCCTCGCTATGTGTTCTGGATTTGACTAGTGGTATGATTAACAGGCCTGTTCCTTACTAACCTTAGCGCTTTGGATGAGAATTGGCATATTTTGACATCTGTGTCTTGGTTGGGTCTTTGGAAGAGGATGATCCACCTTGGTGAGATCTTTTACACATTATTTGTAGCAGGGAATGCAAGAAAAGACACAAATTATTTTAAAATGTGCTGTTGTACTTTCTATTCACTGCCCTCCGCACTGCTCTGGTTTATCCGCCTCTCCGAGCCGGGGTAGAAACGTTGTGCCACGGACGCCAATGTGCGGGGTTCTCCGCTGGACACACACACACACACCAGCTGTGTGTGTGTGTGTGTGTGAGAGAGAACACACGCACGCATTTGGTGTGTGCTCTGTCTCACTCTTGCAGTGTTAGTCTGTTCATCTATTTCTTCAGTTTTTTCGTAGCTGTCTCTCCGAGCCCGTCTATCTGAGAAAGATCAGACGTCGAAAATCACGGATCGTACGTGTCCAGGCAGCGCAAGAGGCTGCCGCCACTTAAGCTGCAGCACCGGCCGTGCGGCTCTCGGAGCCGAATGGATTCATTGGCATCAATACTTGTGATGTTGCACTGTCCGAGGAGAGAGAATGTGTATGACTATGGTTGTTATTTACGCCCGGTGTTGTGTTTTTGTACCTGGTGATTATTTCGCACCACTGGAAGATGGTTCATTTTTAAAATCCGTTTCAAACCTGTTTCCTTGTTTTCCTCTGGTGTGGACATAGCCTAACAGAATGTGCTGTGTTAGTGTGTTCTTTGAGCTCTCTTAATGAGGTTGTCGAGGTCTTTAACCATATTGGTGAGGTTTGTAGAGAGATCCACCCATGTTGGTGAGGTCTTTGTAAGAGAAGGACCTATGTTGTTGAGGTTTCGGAAGAGAATGACCCATATTGTTGAGGTCTGGATTACGGGATTTGCCACTGAACACTATCCCTATGTCTGAGACCTGCAGTCTGCTGTTATGAAGCTGGTACAATACCGGAGTGTGTCGCAGACCCTCACATCAATGCACAATTCCACAGGCCCCGCTCAAAGTAATCCTCGGTTCGGGTGTTGTTCTTGGTGTTTATTTGTTGTGGGGGGTAGGTTGGTGTCAGTGGATAATGATGACTGACCCCTGCTGGGAGCGGACAGACACAGACTTTGACATTCATGTCAACTTCCAGGTCAACGACCATTTGGTTCTTTTTTTATTAAGCCCCTCCTCCTTGCCCATCCCCAATACACAACAACAGATGCGTAGGCACATGCACATAAACACACGCGCGCACACACACTCTGCTGCCGCTGCCAGCATGCATATTTCCCCATTGTGTTTGTGCAGTAGTTCAATGCAAGATGCCATTGTCTCGTATTGATTGTCATTTTAATTTCATTTACCCGCCATTGATTCACATTAGCCGCGTGCAGTTGACATGCAAAGTTAGGGTAGAATCTAATTTTCAACTTGAACCCTGGGCTCCTTGAAACAGATGGACAAACGGTGGCTCTGTAGCAGGTTTTTAATCAACTCGAGGCCAATTGGAAAATGCTCTTCAGTTTGCAATTATGGTGCCGACCACATGAAAAGTCACATCAGTGATCCAGTTTTTTTAAGTTGATTTTTAAGCTTTTCGAGCGAGTGAGAATGGCTGTAAATTTGTGTGTGTGTGTGTGTGTGTGTGTGTGTGTGTGTGTGTGTGAGTGTGAGTGTGCATATGTGTGTGGACACTAGAGGGCTTCATCTCTATTCCACACCTTTGCCATTAAGTTATATTATATATTCAATCGCCTTTTTAAGGCAAGAATAACCAACCTGGTAGAAGTATTTTTATTCTAATGGAAGGGAAGCATTTTTGTTTCATTTTCTATATTGATATATGGATTACTTGGTGTATATAACATGGATGTCAAAAGTTAAGTAAATATTGTCCAATTATCTTTGGAGGCCTATAGAAAATATTCTGTTACAGTTACACTGCCATTGCATGAATCCAAATGTAAGACCTTCTCAAATAACAGAACTTTTCAAGGAGGTCCTCCTTTAGTTATGGGGCATTGACTATGGTATTTTGAAGTGGAACCTACCTGATTACTGTCAGCTTGTGCTCCACTTCAATTGGGTGCAATATTGTGACCACACTCTGTTTTGCCAATTGTCATGTCACAACTATGGAAATCGTATTCCATTGTTAACTCAAGAATAGAACATGGTAGAATGCTTGCTCACCTATAATCATGAACCATGTATCAGCAAAAATTTACATTTGCTTTTTAAAAAGTTTCAAGCATCTAGCATTAGGGGTGGGAATCTTTGGTCACCTCCCTATTCGGGAACGATTCCTTTATGAAATGATTTATGAAGCATTTTTTAAATGTTTGTATATTCACGCACTCTTTCCACATCTTTTTTTGTCTCACCAAATGGGCATTTGCAGTTAAATGATTAATGAGGAACAAATAGTTGAATTAATTTCCATTATATTTTATTAAAATACAATGAAATTTCCATTGCATTTTTTATTCAAATGTTTTAAAACTATTACATTCGGGATGGTTTCATGTTGAGTTGAACAACAGCAATTTATTTAATTGTTATAATTTTTTGATTCAAGTTTTTTTTGTAAAAAGCATTTCAAAAGTATTATTATACTTTAAAAAAAAATTCTCATTACATTCAAATCAGATTTCATCTTTAACAAATGTACAGATGTACAGACAAATGTACACAAATACTATTACATTACAGGAGCCGACCTCCAAACTTAATTCATTGCAAATAAAACTTAAAATGAAATTATGTAACTCTTTTAAACAATATTTTGTATAGTGTCGTCATTATGCAAAAAAGACGTGCTACTGATAGCGTTAAGAGAGCCGAAGCAACTGCAGAGACGCGTTGCTGATATCGATTTACAGCCAAAGCGAGCCCACAACACTCTACAGAGACACGCTATATTATGATTATTATATATTGATAAAGAACTGAGGCTTATGTCGTAGCGAACCCCCAGCCCCGCTCATAGCGCTACGGTGCGAGGCTTATGTCGGAGTGAACCCACAGCCCCGCTAGTAACGCTACGGTGCGAGTCTTCGGTCAGAGCAAGCCCTCAGCCCCGCTGGTAGCGTTACGGTGCAAGGCTTCTGTCGGGGCGACCTGGAAGGCAGCCGGCTGATAACGCTATGGTGCGAGGCTTCTGTCGGGACTCGGAGCGAACGCTTGTATCCATGCTAACAACATTAGCAGGGTGTTAGCTTCCGTTCTGTGTTCCTTTGCGGCGCATCCTGAAACATTTGTTCCGTTTCACTTGGCATATTTAAATAATCGATTCGTGATGTTGCAATCCATTAATCGATTCCGCCACAGCCGAATCGCGATTTATCTAAGAATCTGAAATTTTCCCTTCCTCTATCTAGCATCCTTAGTTTCCTCTGGGAAGACTATACGCAAACCCAGCTCACAATTCAAATCTGCTCTGAATATGATGTGCCTTGTTCTGTTCGCACACTCATTAACACAAGTGGAAACCTAATCTCCCTGAGAAATAAACACTATTGATTTGAGGAAATCCGCTCTGGCTCTTTGTCTTGTTTGTATCTTATCATCTTGTGTCGGTGATTCAATCCTCATCCAGCCCTCTCTTCCCCTCCTTGGCATGGCACAGGTACCTTTCTTTGGGCCTCTGTTCAATGGTGCCATAGTGACTGCAGCCCTGTTGCCGAGCCTGGTGCGTGCCACCTGTATCAACGCCAGCCGTGCCGTCAAGTCCCGACTCACACTCTACCAGAGCTTGTATCCTTTTTCATCTTCTCTTCGCTCTCTGTTCCTTGTCTTTGGTCACCTAATGAGTCAAGGTAAGTACATGGACTATTCTTGTACTTACACTAGACCTATGACTGCTCTGGATTGATCGACATGCTCTTAAAGGCTGTCATTGTGCACTGAGAACTATTACCGCCATGCCTTTTGTGCTTCTTTTGTCACACTGTGTCCTATGCTTTAGAGTATATCTTGTACCGGTAGCAAGAAAATATCCTGGCCTGTAAACCTGTATCATTGACAATGGCAATAAATCCAGTTCTCTCCTAAAGTTCTTAGTTGTATTAGGTATTATCACCAAGATGATGCAGTACCTGCAAGTAATATTATAACAAAAAACATCTGATTCCATATAAGTTGTTGGAAACGTGGAATATGGGCAGCACAGTGGTGCAGTGGTTATTAGCTCTGCTACCTCACTGCAAGATCTTCCTGGGTTGGAATCCTGGCCCACAAAAGTCCTTTCTGTGTGGAGTTCACAGTTCATGGTCTCCGTGTATCCATGTGGGTTATGTCGGGACTATTCGGCTTCCCCCACCACCAAAAAACCTGTTCTAGTTGTGTTCAAAAGTAAGAGCCAAAAAAATGATATACCGGTGCCGGTAATTGGATATCTTTGGATTCATATAGATACAACCAGAACATTTTATTGCATGATTATTTGTTCATTTGAAGGCTTATTTACGTTCCAGCCCCCTGGTAGCTCTTAAAATGTTGAAGAACAGCAACCGTGAAGTAGAAGAACAGTGCATGGTGGGGTGGGCGGAGGTTGGGGGCGAGGGGGGTTGCCATGTAGTATCCTCATCTTTGCTGCCAGCTTGTATACTAGTGTCGGCTAACCTCATTTCCATAAGATACCAGTGTTGGTAATCTACATTTGCATACTGCTGCTACCAGCCATGTGTATTTACATACATAACACCAGGATAGCTGCACTCATTTGTGTACACATGCCATTGTCTGTCAGTCAGATTTACATACAAATGCCAGTGCTGACCAATGCTATTTACATGCCCATACCAGTCACGGCTTACTTAATTTACATGCACATGCCAGTACTAGCTGTGCTTACTTATTTGGCCATAGTTGCCATACATGACATTAAATAAAGGCCAAGGTAACTTTGTGCTGCCAACCCGTCAGCATACTTATTAAAGTATGCAATGTAAGATGTTATTAGTAGAATTACAAGTCTGTCTTAGACACTCACTATCAAAATGCTGCAAAGTGCTACTTTAATGGGTTGCAGTTAGGCATTGCTATTTCTGTTCAGAGATTTTAAATATGAGATGATGACGGTTAGACCACTATTCAAATGACTGATTATATAATTAATTGGCAACTATTTTAACTCTTTAGTCAATAATGTAACTATTTAGTCAATAATTTCCAATGAATTAAATCGTTGTCTGTAGTTTTGTGCTGATGCCTCTATTTGTCCGCACAGATTTGATATCCATCAAGAATTTCTGAAAATATGATGCATTAAATTGACATAATTGTTAAAAAGATGAATATTTAAAAAACATAAAATATAATTAAATAAATTGTAAAGAGTTTGTATCATTCATCAACTTCATTGCTGCACATTTGTTGGTTAAGAAAACCAAATGTGACTATTTTAAGTTAAATGTATTTTAACATTAATCTCTTAGAATCTTTGCTTGCTGTGAGTATTTTGGGTATTTTTTAGAGACAAATTAGTCGAGAAATTGTTTCCATAATCAGCAACTAATCGACTATTGTAATAATTGTTGTATGCGGTCCTAATATGTACGTCATGCCGAGCCGCTATGCTGATGTGTGCCCGCGAGTTCATCTGTCTCAAGTAGCCTGTTGCCTACTTGAGGTGTCAGTAGCTTAGTTGGTTGAGCGGTTGTTCCAATGACCAATGATTTGATAACGGAAAGGTTTCTGATGCGAATCCTGGCTCTGACGGCCTACATGACAAAGTTTCCTGCCGCAAAACGATGAACCCCAAATGAATCCCGGTGGGTCCTGCCGATTGCTTTGCACGGCAGCTGCTGCCATTTGTGACTGGATGTGTGATTGAGAGGTCACTGTAAAGCACCCACCACAAAAGGTGTGGGGGGGGACAAACCAGCAATCTTGTGTAGACACAGAGATATGCAGGGGGGGGGGCTTGAATCGCCCACGACAGGATAGTTAAATTTGTGTCAGAGGAGCACAATCCAATTGTCTTTTTTTGTTTATCTTTTTTTCTTTATTTTCACTGCATTCTTTGTACATAATGTCTACAAAGAATAATGTTTGGAAATAAATTTGACCTCGGCTATTATCAGCTGGTTGGCCTGCTTTCCATACGCCCGGCACATGTAACCTATAGCCCTGCATATAGGGACCAAGACACCGTGGGGCATGTATAAGGACAGCCACGCGCCATTGTTTGGCTGTCCAGAGTGTTTGGGGTGTCTGATCACGTCATAGATGACTGATGGAGCAGATGACGCGTGGCCAAAAATTCAAATTGCATGCATGTGCATTCGAGCGGGCACACACGCATCCCTCCGCTCTGCCCAACGGCACCCTGTTCAAAAATGCCTGACTCCAGCTGTAGTTGTCAGTTGTTTTAAAGGAAACCTAATCACCGATGGAGATGCATTTGCATATGAATGCCTGTAACGCGGCTCAGTGTGTGCGCATGTGTGTGTTTTCGTGTGTGGCTGGTTTGGTGTGGGCTCGCCTATGCACAGGGGTGCTAGGCCACTCCTCCCACCAAAGTGAGTAACTCCGTCTACAACGATGTCCACACATTTCCTCGGGACAGCGTATAGCGGCATCGCTTCATCCCAAAGTGTTGCTATAGCGACGGACCCCCTCCCCTGCCGTCCCCCCTCCTTCCCGTTTCTCTCTTCCCGCGAAAGGAGGTCCCATTTGGCCACGCACCTAGTGTCCATTGTTGGCCAGCACGGCGGCACGCTCGCCTCAAGAATCTGATAATAGTGGCTGCAAAAGAGCCTTGTCGCCGCCTCGTAAATCCCACCCCCAACCCACCCCCCCATGCGTGTCATGGTGAGTTGCTGGATGTTGTATATTTCCACTAACTCACGGTGATGTTGACTGTCTGCTAGACCGAGATTGGGAAGACAGAGGTTCAAATTCCGTTCAAGTCTCAATGATTCTTCATATACATTGTGTATTGATGCATAAATCTGCCATGACATTTTTTATTTTCAAACAATATTTGGTTTGCTAAATTCTCAAATTAAAATATAGTTATCAGAATGTTATTGATCCCAAAGGAAGTTATAGTAACTGGGTAAGGAGTAACACACTGTCAAATGGAAGATTGGAAGTATACAATTTCAGAATTTAATATACATG
>OMKY01094715.1:6300-19346 GCA_900302395.1 Bregmaceros cantori | reverse complement strand
GGGAGGGAGAGAGGGAGGGGGGATGGTAGGGCAGAGAGAGTGGGGGAGAGTGAGGGGGGAGAAAGAGAGAGGGAGGGAGAGAGAGGGTAGGACAGAGAGAGTGGGAGAGAGGGGGAGGGGAGAGGGTAGGGCAGAGAGAGTGGGGGAGAGAGAGAGGGAGGGAGAGAGAGAGGAAGGGGAGAGGGTAGGGCAGAGAGAGTGGGGAGATGTAGGGAGAGAGAGAGAGAGACGGCAAGGAGAGAGAGAGGGAGATGGAGGTAGTGAGGGTGGGAGAGTGATAGAGAGTGAGGGGGAGAGAGATGTAGCGAGAGTGAGAGAGAGCATATGTATTTGCATAACCAGCAAATAAATAGTCTTTTATTATTGAAGATAACAATAACAACTGGAACTGTCACCTATTAGTCAATGACTTGATTGGTTTCCAACAAATCTGATAATTGATTAATGAGGCACAATAATTGTTGCATTCTTTGGTCCGCCACTCAAAAACACATTTAATTTGCATGGCCCTGTGAATTAAATGCCAACCTTCCCAGAGGAAGGTTGACATTAGATTCTTTAAACGCAATAGGTATTCCAACCAACTTCTCTGGGAAGGAAAGGACAGAGGCATGCTGAAAGAATTTAATATCGATGATGGCGTTATTGATTCTTCACGAACAGTGGCTGTGTGTGGTTTTCCGCTGGAAGGGCAGGAGAGAGCCCTACAGCTGCGCTACGGAGACTCGGCTGGCTCGGAGACTCGGGACGAGTTGGGGCAGGGGGGCAGTGTGTGGTCGAAGCTCACACGTCTGACGAGTGCCCCGCACTTCACACACACACTTCAACTTTTTCAACTCCCGCGTCCACCGCCTCGCTCGTTGCCCGCACATGCCTGCGTTGAATGACATCGGTTCAGTCGCGTGGCAACTGGTGGCTGGACGCAAATTCTTGAGGTGCGTATCAATGCCGCATCTCTTCCCATCCACTTACATGGTATTTTCAGAATTTTCGCCGCCCGTGACATGCAGCAACGAACTCCAATGGAAAGGCACCATAAGCCGCACAGCAACACAAACAATACACTAAATATAATCATGGAAAGTTGGGCTGAAACCCAATGTGTTAGCAAGGAGTAGGATCTTCCGTTCCGACAATAAAATAGAAATAATGCTCCCCAATAACTAGAGATGGTGAGACATCAAAAGGTTTGCAATATTAATTAGGATTCGGTTTAATGACCCTTTAGATATGAATTAACAGATTAAGTGGTGGTTACATCCGTTGGATCATGCGTTGCAAGGGCTAGGGCTAACATACATTCTAACATGACATTTGGGATTTGCCCTTTTTAATAGATTCATATAGTATACGCTGCACATGGTATAATGGAATACATAAAACAAAACCGAGGATTTACAATCCAATTATGTCATTTGATGTGACGTAATGTCATCACAAAGAAGAAGTAATATAATTATGGATTCCATTTGAAGATTATGTAATCACTTTCACTCTAACAATGAGAAGGTGTTACCTCGCTGGTGTTACAGATCTCTCCCAGGGTGGCTCCGCACGCCTTTCCGGGGGTGGCGTTCCACGGGATGATCCCTGGGGGGGAGACGCCGTAAACACAAGGTCACACGTGTCGACAGAAATCTATTTGAGCTGGTTCCAAAATCACTCCCTGCTCTACTGTACATTGTCCAACTCAAAAGTCAGCAGGGTTGTTCTTGAATCGTTTGAAAATCAAAATTGTTAATTTCCGCAATTGACACAGTGAATTCACACTAACACTTTAACGGCATTTCTAATTACTTGCCTGCGGCAGCAATGCTTTTGACTAATTCTCAGTTCATTCAGCAATTGCTGAGTCAAAAGTCAACTAGCTTTGCCAAAACTTTTTTTCCCTTTACTGCAAAATACAATAAATGTACAAAGTGAAGAACATCAACATTGAACAACATTGAATCTTTTATGCCCCCTCATTCATATCAGAACAAAAGGAATATTCAGGCACAGGAATGTGACTAACTAGTAGCTTTAATCTGAATACTGCTTTCTGATTAGTTAACGCTGTGCTACTTACTGGAAAACACACTTAAACCATAGTATCCTATTTACTTGAACCTAGTTACTAACATCACTGCCTCCAACCAACTATTAATGCATACTATTAATTGTGGGTAATTGAATGCACTCATCTACTCTTTTATTAAAGGTTTTATCCCGAACAAAAAAATTGCATCAAATATAATAAAGGGGTCCGCGAAAAAAAAACCCCAAAAAACCCCATCACATCTGGAAATCTGTCCTCAGAAAGTGATGCTTTGCAACATTTCGATTTCAAGTGGACTTGAATTGTATGTGAAAACATGATGTCTGGATGGCTGTTTGCTCTTGGCTTTAGGTCTCCCATACGTGCTCCTCTCCCGAGTGTTTGTCGAACGGATGACGGTCAACAAACCCCGGCTCACACGACCGGCGTGCGACCTTGGCCGCCGTGACACAGCATGGAGAATGCAGCTTTGTCGTATGACTCGTATCCGGTGGTGGAAGTAGGGATTTACTGAATGTTTAGGCTAAGCTGTGGCGTTCCGAGCCCCACCACCATCTTACCGTGGGATTGCTGAACGTTAAGCTTTATTGAGTTTTTAGGCTTTTTTTGTAATCAATTGTTTGGTTCATTGTGATTACCATATTCTTAACTTTTTTTTTTTTTAATCTTATTTATTTATTTATTTTTTGTTATTTTTTTGGGCGCAAGCACCGTTTTTTATTCTTTATTGAGAGAGATAATGCAAGGATTAAATTGGAAACGGGGATGACGAGTCGGGGGGAGACAGAAAAGCCGGACAGGGGATTCGAACCTGCGGCACTGCTCGACCTATGGTCTGGGGGAAACGCTCTCTATCCGCTAGGCCACGGCACGCCCCCCCACTGTCAATATTTTAAACATTTTTCATATATAGCCTGCACAGGACTATAAGATGCATTCAGAAATAGAGAAAGTAATCAATACATGAGATTAATGAGTTTCTGTCAGAGTAAAGGCCGATTTATACTTCTGACGCATAGCCTCTGCAACCGTCATATCTGTCTCTATGCATGACCACGCCCCCCCACGCAGAGGTTCTGCAACCGCCGTTGCTCACCTCAAAAAAATCCTGACTACGCGTAGATGGTTGCGAACCTGTGGGAAGTGCGCAGAGAAAAAGCAGCTGTGATTGGTTCTTGGCATGCCTTTCCGGCTGTCTGTGTTGTTGCTGCGGTACCAGAGCTCGCCATTTTCAAAAACCAAGGAGCAACTACACTACAGTATAATAAATATATAAATGGAATATAAACACCTCTGCTGGGGCCGCTGAAGTTCTCGTGACTTTCCGCCGGAGTTCTAGCGAGTTCTCGAATAGACACTCACTTGCGCTTCGGCAGTAAACTGCTGTGTGTCACTAGAAATTCCAGACCAAGGGTGCAGAAGCATAACAGCGAAACTGGTTCGCAACCAGACCCAAGCAACATTTGGTGTGTACGGTTGCAGAAGTGTAATCTGGCCTGAAGTATCTCGGCTGTTGTACAATTGGTGGTCAATGAGAACCAAAATTATTAATATTTCAAGTTGACACAATTATTCTTGTTTTTTGTGAAATTGTTGTTCCACGTGAATATATTAATAATATTAAAGAAAACTGATATTAACGGATTAGTTGACAAATTGTTTCAATGAGCAACAATAATCGACTAGAAAAATAATCGTTAATAGCTGTTCTACAGCGTCTTGATGTCTCGGCAATGACAGCACTCGCCCTGGAGATTAATTAGCTTACCATTGGCTTCAAACTCAAGCCTTAATAATGCAAAGAGAGCAGATGGCACCGACCTCATTACGGACGGAATATGCTATGGACTGGCCTGGTTTCATAGCTTTATGTTCCACAACTGACTTATACCACACGACATGTGAGGGTCGATCTGGCCTGAAGTAGCTATCACGGTAGAGTTCACCTTGGTAACGGTGAAGACAACATAATGATGATTTGAAAAACAATAACCTTGGCCACTGGATGGCAGTATAGGAATATGAAGAGGTATCTCTCTGTCTCGCTCTTTGGAAACAATGTGGTTTACACAGAATTACTGGGATACTACTAACCCTTAGTGGGCATATAATGCAATAATAATAAAACGTTTTCCTCGCTCTCATCTCTACACATAGAGGAGTGTAGTCAAGCCATACAAAGACGTAGCCTGGCGAGCCAGAACCAATGCATCGTCCAGGCATTGCACATCGCTAGACGCAAATTGGGTCTGGTATGAATAAGCTCAACAAATCAGAGGAACGTCTGTTTGGCCGCCGACCAATCAGAGTCACTTTGAGGCCTAGCTTCCTGCGAGAAGAGATATGGGCGGAGTTTGGTACGTGACGTGATCAAGAAGCGTCATTGTTAAACAACTAAAGAAAAAGAACAACAACAACAATGGCGGACTCGTTCGAAAGTGCTCTGTCTAGCAATGTGCGATGCGTGGACGATGCATTGATTTAGGCTCGCCAGGCTAACAAAGACGGCGTCTGAAAAAAAATGTTTCCGAACATACCAATCTCACTAAAATGTCAGCGGTTATTTTCAACATCTGCGGTATATCAGCAAATCTGGTATCCTGTACATCTCTAGATAGACCCATGTAATGATAGAGGGTTACGTTTGAAATCTACAGGACTTTCAACTTGACTTTCAACTATTCATGAAACAACACTTTTTTTATGGCAATCCGATACGTCTCTGGGCCGATAACAATACTGCCATTATGTAGGCTGAGTCAGGTATTTGTATTGGTGTGTATTTATGCAGCGCAATATTCTAAAGAACAGTAACCATTATCCCATAATCCAGATACGTGTGTGGCACAAGAGTTCCAACCATTTTCAATTTTCAGACAACACTCTTTAGTCTTATTACAGTTGACAAACATATAAAGACTACAAATTCACTAGATCCAGAACCAAGGCTGGCCACCGCAGATATTATGTCTGCATCAAATGCTGTCAGATGACGTTAGGTGTGTTAATGTAAACGTGTGTGTGTGTGTGTCTGTGCATTTCTGTGTGTATGTGTGTCCGTATGCCACTCTGTGTATGTGTGTTTGTGTGTGTGTGTGCCACTCAGGGTGTGTCTGTGTGCCACTCTGTGTGTGTGTGTAAAAGAGAACCAGCTGTTGTCTGAATGTGGGTCAGGCATTCCTCACTTCCCAGCACTAATCAGTGGTGAACACCACACCACCACTCACATAATCTAGTGACATAATCCACACTCCCACTCAGGCTATTGTTGTTATTATTTGTATTATTTTCATTGTGGTTATCATCATTATTATATTATTATGGTGTAATAATAGGTTGTCAAGCATTCCTGAGCCCAAATGGTGCAAGCACTGTCGATGCCTGAAACTTTCTGCCAATCCTTCCGAGGCCATATTTGAATGTAATGTGCAATTTGCTCAAATATGAAATGTGATGCGATCCATCACCAATGGCAACGATTGCACGCACAAGCGTGATTTCAAATATACTTTTACGGTGTTTACTCATCATGGCCAGCATTCGACACACGATAGGCGTCTTGAAACAATTTATTATTCTCGCCCTCTCTCTTTCACACAGGCTTCATTTTATTTGGATACTGTAGCACTAGTATCTATCCCCATGTGCTGGGTCTCCTGTGTGGCACGAGAATTATCCATACCATCATTATAATCGTTTCTTTAAGAAAAATAATTCAAATCAAGGCCTTCGCAGTGACTTGTAAATGTGCATACCTAGATGCCGTTATACCCGAGACTTTCATGTTATGCAGATCAACATTTTCATTGTCTCACTCTTGTATTGTACTATATTGTCGCAGTCGGTCTGCTTCCTGGCTAGCTTTTGATCTCTAGTGGGCTGTGAGCATATAGGGGCTTGTCTAACACCCACTCTCCCCAAGAGTAGGCTCTTCCATGCTAAAACTAAAATGGAAATTGTAGAAGTTAAATTGTGGAAGATATTTCCTGTATCATGTGGTATAATTTTAGCCCCCAGTTCCTAGGTGGTGTGAGGTGTGAATTTGGACAACAGCTGTGAGCTAGGATGTGGGGCCATCACGTAGTATAAGGGTCTCCTCTGGGCTAGGCTCGGGAGGGACTGGCCGAGTCATTCCCGGGGTCCATCTTCTTACCACTACATTTGGCGAGCTTGCAGGAGATGTGCAGGGCAGTGGGCAGAGATTCATCATTTTGAGGTAAGTGCACATACTCGAAATGAGGAAATTCTGTGCACATATGTGCTCTCCTAAAAAGCAAAACCTAGAAACCGGAATGACTGATTGTTTTGGGTTAATAATAGCTCCAATTTTATGATCAAGATAATTGTTAGTTACAGACCTACACAAAAGTATACTGCAGCTATGAACCAGCATGCACGCTGCGTTTTAGAGAGCATTTTTACTCACCATACTGCCTGACGTCCACACAGACGGAGCCGATGTCGGCGTCCGTGATGTTGCTGGACGGGTACTTGATGGCGGAGCAGGTGGTCCACATGTTGAAGAACAGGAAGACTGGGATGGCCGTGAACCCTACGATGGCCAGGAACACCAGTGCCAGGATGTAGGTGAGGAAGATGAACTGCAGATAGACAAGCGTGTATATATCACAAAAGGGGAGACTCGATAGAATGTACCTAGTGTCAGTTGCTCCTGGGAAAAAAACAAAAAAAAAACACTCAAAATACATGGAAATGTATTGGTGATATGGACTTAATTTCCACATAAAATGCTAACAAATACATTATTCAGTTACTGTCATACCCAAATCATGCTTTTTTCTGTAGTGAAGTTAGTGAAATAAATAAATGTAATTACTTTTAGAGTAGGACTAATGGCCTGAACAGGAAACCAAAGCTTCACTGTCGAATGAACACAAGGACGTTACCTTAGTGAGAGTTTTGGGAAATCGGTGGAAGGACATACTATTTGCGCTAGGCTCTGCAACTCATGGTGGAACTTTGAGTTTGCTTAGAAACATTTTCTGAAAATGTTTTTGGATACATGTTCGAATCATCCATCCTTTCAAAAGTTACGCAAAGGATCTTCCGCGGCGGGGATGTACGTGAAACCATTACATCCCCTACGCTCCACGTTTCAGGGATATAAATGTCTTCTTCTCCCCCATGCCTCTTCTCCCAGCAAAGATCATTAAAATGACATCTGGAACAGAAGAAGCCTTGAATCGGGGACAGACCTCATCTTAGAGCCAACATCTGGAGACACCTCGGGGCATTAGTACCAATCATTTCTATAGAAATCGCTCAGTTGCTGTGTCTCAAATGGCACACTTGTGCACATCTTTTCTAGTGTGTAGGGCGCTGTCCAGAGTTCTTAGTTAAATCTCAGTGCACTGGAAGTGCCTGTATGACGCCCTAAAAATGACGGGAAACCGCAGTGAATATACTGGATGGTAGTATATGAAGATGTCTCTCTCCCTCTCTGGTAACAATGTGGTTTACACGGAATAACTGAGATACTACTGACCCTTAGTGGGCAAACTATTATCATCGCCTTGATAATAATAACAAGCTTTCCTCACTCTCATCTCTACACATAGAGGAGTGTAGTAGTAATTGTCCAGAGTTGTTACATTTCTGTGCACTGAACGTGCCGTAGTGCATGAACAATCTACTAACGAGTATGAGTAAAAATCGATTTGTACCTGAAAATTTTGTATTTTGTTACTTGCCATCTCTGTTCAGTACTATCCTATATAGACTCTACATCAGTGGCAGTACCGTCATATTCAACATTTTCAAGTCACAGAGAGAAGTCCAACATGTAAATTGAGCCCGTCGGGTGTAATTTTGAAACTGCATCAGCTCTCCTCGCCACCTGCCGCTTGGCCCATAAGGGAGCCGAATAACGAGCAGCCTCCCTGAAACGACACATTCTGTGGGGCAGTGTACAGTCAGAGAATGTATAGCAATAAAACTCAACTGGGTGTGGGATGTGGGATGTTCTTCTATCTTCCATCCCGCAGTATGGGGACATTATGGGACACTTTCCCCCATTGGGATTCATTGGAGGAAAATGCTAGGGTAATCCCCCCATGTGTGTGAATGTGTGTATGTATGTGTGTGTATGAATGATTGGTTCATAATTAATGAATGAATGAATGAATTGATGAATGAATGAATTAATTAATTAAACTTCAAAACAGGCACATTGCTTTTGTTTCCGACACCACACACACAAACAGGACAGTCCTCACTAAGGCTACAATGCTGATCAAGTTGTTTTCAACACACACAAACAAAATTGTCATTACAAAGGCTGTGATTTTGATCAAGTTGTTTTCAACACACACATACACCCAAACAGAATAGTCCTCACAAAGGCTGTGATGTTGATCAAATTGTTTTCAACACACACACAAACAGAATAGTCCTTACAAAGGCTGTGATGTTGATCAAATTGTTTTCGACACACACACAAACGGAATAGTCCTTACAAAGGCTGTGGTGTTGATGAAATTGTTTTCAACACACACACAAACAGAATAGTCCTTACAAAGGCTGTGATGCAGCGTCCGCACACAGTGGTCTTGAAGTCGCTCTGCAGCTCCTTGTTCACAGCACTGGTGGTGTAGAAGCCCTCGGCCAGGAGGAGGATGGCGTAGACAAAGAAGAAGGAGGCCACACCGTAGATCACATACTGCAACACCTGGATGCTGTTTTACACACACAGGCCACGTGATTATTCATAGTAAAGTTAACGCCACTCGTTCACTGAAGGGCATTTTCCATGTGTGGTTGGCAATGTCGTTAATGTTAGATTAAAGCTTTAGTTGGTTGTGTCACAGTTTGTCGAAACATCTCCAATTTTTATATTTTTCATTTTTTAAATGTCAACGTTTGGCAGACTACTGAGTGCTTTGTTTTTTATTTTCGTAAATACCCACTTTATTGGAAGTGGATTTTATGCTTTACTTCACATAGGTCGGATTGCCCTCATGTGGGCCACTGCCTAATGTGGAAGAAGAAAAAAAGCCACAAACAAGAGTACTTGACGTACACATCGGCGAGAGGGGCGTGGTCTGTGGTGATGCGTGAGAAGTGGTTCTCCAGCATAGTGAGAGTGCTGGTCAGGGCCACATGACCACACCCACAGAACAAAGCCACGCCCAGGAAACACAGGATGGTCGCCACCAGAGAGGCGTACGGTACACCACCCAGACACTTGATGCAGCACTCGAAGCACCCTGCCGACAGGTAGAGAGAGGGAGGGAGAAAGAGAGAGAGAGGGTGAAATATTTTTACAAAAATTAATACCTCAGCTGTGACCTCCTTCAAGAGGTTGCAGAATCGAAACTGTTGAGGTATTACAAAACCTTACTCCTGTCATTTTAAAAGAATTTGTAATATTTTTGCTAAGTGGAATTCAACGGAAAGGGAACGGGTGCTGTGCAAAGTGAGATATGCAATATAAAATATATAATAAATGGTACAAAAGGACGAGATCAATCGGGCCGACTCAAAAGCAACAAGAAGGAAACAAATAACAAAAAAACGAAGAAAAGCTATAGTCGTATTCAATGTAAAGATATTGTGTGACGTCACTCTTAAAAGCTGCACTTTGACCACGGCACAGACAGAGGCTGTGTTCCCAATTCACGCACTTCCTGAACTTGAATTCACACACATTCAGGACCCTGGAGAGCTCTTGAACTGCTAAAAGCACTGTGCACTGCCTGGTAACCAGGCTAATGCTGTCCTCTAGTGGCCGATGTTAATTATTCATCTACAATGAACAAAGATTGAGCTATGCTAGCTTATCTCTCTTCAACAGTGTTTCTTACCACAGCTCAATCATATGTGTGTGTACTACTATGTATGTACAAATGGCAAATAAAGGGTCAACGCTAGGTTTCCACTGCAGAGTGGTCCATATACGGTCCGTACACGATCCGTACACGGTCAGTACCTATACGGTCCGGTTGGAAAATTGCAGTTTCCATAGTCAAACACTACCGCGTGTGGCGCCTTGGTATTCGCGCGTGAACAAATATAACGCGATAACACACACTCTTCATGCAGTCCGCCCCATGCATGATGTAAACAATTGCACGTGACAAATGCGCAGAGGATATCTGTGTGTGTGTGTGTGTGTGCGGAGGAAGAGGGAGGGGTGGGGCGTGATGCGAGCAGGAGGAGCGAGAGGGTTTGTGTGTGTGTGTGTGTATGCAAAGAGGGGAGGGTGGAGGGGTGGGGGGTGACGCGAGCAGGAGGAGCGACAGGGTTTGTGTGTGTATGTGTGCGGAGGAAGAGGGGAGGGTGAAGAGGTGGGGGGTGACGCGAGCAGGAGGAGCGAGAGGGTTTGTGTGTGTGTGTGTCTGTGTGCGTCAATGTGTGTGTTCGCTTGTTTCTGTTCTTTTGTGTGTGTATGTGTGTGTGTGCGTGCACCGGATCTCGGAAAAGACAGGGAAAGAGAGTGGTGCAATGGGCAGACACACACACGCACAACAAAGGCACTAGGCCGCTTCAGTAAAAACATTTAAATATATATATATATTATTTCGCCTTTCATGCGCTGGAGTGCACAGTCCGCTGATTGCTCAGCGCTGCTGAGCTCACGGGCCCGCCCCCAGTACGTCCGTATACGTGCGGTGCGTCTACCGCACATTTGTTTTGCTGACATATACGGTACGTATACATACCATAGAGAAAGATCTCTTCAGTGGAAACTAGCGTAACTCCACCGCCCTAGGCCATACCAACAGCCGCTTAGCCGGCTAACAGCCTACACGAGACCCGCGGCTATTCCCGGGGCCGGCAGGACGGCTAACACCGCCGCCCTAGACCATACCAACAGCCTGCTAACTGGCGAGGCTAAGCATAACGCTATGAATATGTTGATCATTAGGCATATATTTCTACACAAGCATATAGGTTAAAAATATGGCCTGTTGAAATATGTACTCACGGGTTGCACGAGAGACAACTTATTCCCGGTGTACCAGTGTTCCTAGTGTGCTAAGAATAGCATAGCGCTCAAGCCTGCTGGCCAGGGCCACTACCCCCCAACTCCCCAAATAAGTTTAAAAATAAGTCAGAACACAGTGACGTTACGGCCCGGAAGTCATATTCAGCCAAGAATCTTTACCGGAACTATCCGCCAAACTTGTCTATTGATTTATATATATTTTTTTTAATTATGTTCACATTCACACTTTGTAAATGTTCACATTCACACAAGAATGGTGGCAACTGCCACCATGAAGGACGTTCAAGCACGACCCATTGATTTGGGGTTCAATCTCTTGGCTAGGACATGGTGGCATGTAGACTGTCAGAGCCTACATGCCATAGAGCCATAGCTTGGTGAGGACTGACCTTAACGCCACCTCCAGGACGCTTCCCAAGTTGATTGGCGTCATTCACTCTCTAGCAGTCACCCCAGGCGCCTCCTGGTTCCTGCGCATGAAGGAACAGAAGACTCTCATTTTGTCATGCGGAGTGCACTGAACTGTGGGGTGCACTTTCCTACACCGGAAATCCCACCTGCATGCAAACCACACGTTGAATGTCAACACTTAGGTACCACTTTTTCTGCCAGAGTGAATGGAAATAAGCCAGGGAGAAGGACCACCCATGGTTGCTGGTCACCCTCTTGGTCAATGGCACAGCAACATTAAAAAATAGGGTGGATTGCAATAGGGTGTGCCACTGCCTAATGTGGAAAAACTCCAGTGGCTCTGGATCCTTCCTAAACTAATGAATGTCAGTAAAACTGGTAAAAGCAACCCATGGTAATGTGTCTAACATAAACATCAACTGTTCAACACTACATTTCATGTCCCAACTTATGCAACTCACTGTTCCACATTAGGAAGCTGCAAGAAAAGGCCCACATTAGGGCAATCCACCCTAATAATAATGTTAAAAATGTTTCAATTACAAGTGGGCCTGCCAAAATGGTGGTTTGAATCCTGACTCCGACAAACTCCATGCCAGAGTATCTTTGGGCAAATTGCTTGTGCTTGGTCGTGGTTGGACGACTTTCATGGCAACTGCCATCTTTGGTGTGTGAATGTGTACTTATGTATAATTTCCTGTTTGGGATGCTATGTATGGTGGGTATAGGACACTAGTGAGAGACCTGAGGATGGGGGTGGAACTACTTCTGGAGTGCCGTTCGCAAACAGGCCATCAACAGCACGCCGGAAGGAGTCCCCATCCTCAGTTCTCTCACTAGTCACCTATATGCCCCCTTCCCTCAACATAGACCCCCACCACGGACTGCCCCTGTAAATAGCCCCTTTTTGGTCTGATTGATCTGCTCTTTACAATATTTACGCACTACTGTATTTAATAACTTGTTGACATTATTTCACCTTATATTTCCTGTTGTTGTTTTTTTGCGCTGTTACATTTTTTTTATTGCACTACATCTCTGGCACTCTTTCATGGAAAAAAGAAATCCTCATCATTGACACTGGCAAATAACTTTATTCTGATTCTGACAGTGAACATTTTTCTTACGTGATGACTTGTCAGTCTAAGCTTGACAGCTGCCACACACACTCACTGATCATGGATGTTGGTATGTCCTCCCCCAGGTTCTCATGGTTTCAGGTGACTGCAGGGTTTACAGTGTGCACTAGAGTCGGTGCCGTCAAAACTATTATAATATATATTGTTATGATTCGTATAGCTAATATGAATGAATATGGACTCAGTCAGAGAAAAGGTTGGATGCCTATCCAGGCCATCCGTTTGATACAGAAAATCAAGGAGCAAACACAAAACAATTGCAGCACACACTGTGCAAAACGGAATAAACAAATCACCAGTGTACAGGTAAACGAGTCTCTGGACACAGTAAACAAACAATGTTCATATCATAAGAGTCTTGGTGTGAGTACTCATCTCCGGTAGTTGGCCCGTGACCGGCGAGCTCGATCCGGAGGTGGAAGAGGTCGATCCTGTAGTTGAAGATAGCTCCAGGTTACCCAAACGGCTAACTGGCTAAATGGCTAACTGA
>OMKY01094699.1:3867-15192 GCA_900302395.1 Bregmaceros cantori | reverse complement strand
CAGGAATATTAATGTGCTCCTCATTTGGTCGACCTCATTTTGAACAGAAGAGGAGGCTTGTGCTGAGACGAAGGATCTTACAAAAGATATATTCTTCCGGATGTGTTTCATGAAATAGGGGTTTCTTTTATTACACGCCTGGCAGTAGTTACGTCTGTGTGATTTGATAAGAGTTGAAGTTTATATTCTGCTTTTTTTTTTTGGTGGGTTTTTATGCCTTGCTGGTGTAGGTGGGCTCAGTTCTCTCAATCCTCAGGATTTAGCATTCTGATTACTGTATTCTTTTATTCTTCTTTTTACTTTTTCGACTGTTTTCCAATGTGTTTTCTTTGTCTATTTGTCTTAATGTCTTTTACTTAATGATTCGTAATTAGTAATTCCTTTTTTCTATTTATCCATCTTAGTTAGCCTCTTAGTTAATTCTGGCTAGACGATGATTTCAACTTCTGTCTTGCACGAAAATGACATGCAAACCTATATTCTAGCTCATGAGACTAGTCGGTAAGAAGCATTCTGCATTCGTGATATGATTTGGTAAGTGGATCAATTGTGTGTTATTAGTAGACGTCTCATTCACATCTGTTATTATTATATTTCCATTCCATTTTAAAGTTATTTTTTGGGCGCAAGCACCATTTTTCAATCTTTTATTGTGAGAGATAGTGACAGGATAAAATCGGAAACACGGATGAAGAGTCGGGCGGAGACAGAAAAGCCAGACAGGGGATTTGAACATGTGGCACTGCTCGACCTATGGTCTGTGGGACGCGCTCTCCACCCGCTCGGCCAGCGTGCGCCCCACCCCCTATGGATACAATTTTCATCCATTTTTTCTTACTTTTCGTAGCGAGAGAGGTCCGAATGAAAACAAGTCAATACCAGATATTACCACAGGAAATTGTGGGGGTGGTATAGAGGCAGAAGTTTTTGCATTGAAGTTACAGCATGAAGAATGCCTAACCACACAAAACAAGACATTTCTAGAATGTAACTTTTATTGTATTGTATGTTTTCAGCAGTTTGCCTCCAAACATAAATGAATTACATCAGTGATACGGTGGGTTGCCCTAATGCGGGCCCTTTTTCTGCAGATTCCTGGGACAGTCAGTTGCCTAAGGTGGAACAGTGAAATGTACTGTTGAACAGTTGAAATTAATGTTAGACACATTACCATAGTTTGCTTTTATCATAATTTCACTGACATCCATTAGTTTAGGGAGGAGCCAAAGCCACTGCAGCTTAGGTGTCCCACATTCGGCAGTGGCCCACATTCCACCCTAATTGCAATATTCCTGCGTTATAACTTGGATAACTTGCACAATATGACAAAAAAAAAGATTGGACTCTCAATAGGAGAAAAATGTTTCTAGTTTGAATATGCTCACTTTTGGAGTTAAGCAGCATGCTTTCTGAATGCTTTAATTATCAAAGTCATTTATCAAATGTATTCCACTATCAACTCATTTGCAAAGGTATATGAAAGTTACTGTACGAATGACAGCAACAAAACATATTTTTCTGCCATCTTGTCCTCCCCAGTATACTATTTCGTCTCTAATATATAGTTTCGTTCTGTTTCTTTTATTTTTCTCCATATTATACGATTTATTTCTCTGTCTTTGTCTTTCTCCATGTGTGGATGTATTTATATGCGAATTTATTAAGCCATTCAATAGATTTAATATTGACAACAGAAGCATTGCCCAAATACACACACGCAAACAAGCATGTCCACCTCACAAACACACACACACACACACTCAAACACACAAACACACGTAAAAATATGCATTAAATCAACATTAATAAACAAATGCAGATGCATGCTGAGCAGTAAACGGTCGCTACACGCACAGTCGCACACACACACACACACACCACACACACACACATACAGACAGAGACACACCCACACACCCCTCCATATAAGCGCCCACATCCATATTAAACACTGACACGCGGGTACACAGACATTTATCACATGTCAAGTAGTTTACCCCGCCTCTCGAGTGATGCACTGACGCACATACATATTAATATATTGGCAGACGCAAGCACTGCACCCACACCATACAGTTACAATACACGTGCACGTATTTGCATGCATGCACACACACGCATCAACGACATGCACGGCGCAAATGTGCATGTTAAATGGAAACATATGTCAGGATATAAACGTGCGTACAAGGATCTATCCACACACACACACACACACACACACACACACACACAGACCACTCACAATGCACATACACACACGCACATATACACACACACACACACAACTGGTAAACACTGGCACCCAAACCAATACAAATGCATGATAACAAATAAAATTATATAACACATACAGACAAACACACACACACATCAACAGACATATAACATACAAACATATCGATAGACAGACCAAAGAGTGAAACATTATAAAAATAAACAGACAGACACTGCACACGCACACACACACACATACCAAAAAATACAAAGACAAATACACATAGCACACACTCATGGCCATGCTCACACACCCCAAAAGATACAAACATATAAACAGTCTGAAGACAGACAGATACATCAAAAATAGAACAGACATACACATACAATACTGATACACACACATCACGCACACACACATACACTAACAAATGCAAACACAATAATGGACAGATATAGACAGATACACACACACACACAAACACATAAACCGCTATAAAGGCAGATACACACACGCTCACACACAAAAAATACAAACAAATAAACAGACAGATATAAAGTAGCACGCACGGACCGGCAAATACACACACATACATTCATACACAGGCACACACGCACTTCAAGAGCAGTGTGAGATAACCTTGTCAAGTGCCGGGCGGTGTGACTGCAGTCGTACATCATTGGGGCGGGGGTCGTCGGTGGGTGGAGTGCCATCTATCAGGTGGCGTTTCCATGACGACAGATGATACCACCCGGCCACGCCAATGACACACAAACAAACACACAACAGTTCATCAATAACTCAGGAGGCAACGATCCATCTCTTCCCGATTCCAATACTGGAATTGGGGAGTTGCTCATGAACCAATCCCCTTAAAGGTGCAGTATCTCAGATATCTTTTTGATAATACTTACTTCCATAAAGGGTGGATTTCTCTAATCTGGGCCACTGTCTAATGTGGGACACCTGAGCTCTGGCTCCTCCCTAAAGTAATGAAAGAAAAAAATCTGTGAAGTCTGGAATAGACATAGAGAGACTCAATCAGAGCTAGAAACCAAATAAAATATGAATTACACAAGGCCAAGGCAAACCTTTTTACCAAGGTCAAGGTTTTTACAATGCCAGGGCAGATGATACGAAAATATGGCAGAGTATTAATAAACTGACAGGGAAATACCCTAAACAAGAAACCAAAGACCTGCATTGAAACTGACAATCACTGTGTCAAGAGCTTACTTTTTATTTCACACCTTCCGAGGGCTCGGAGCAGCCAAATGTACAAAGAATGAAAATAAATTCTATAACAAACTAGAAGTACTGTGAGATTGCAAACCTGCGCCGTAGTCGCAAATAGTACTTTTAGTGCTAACAGTATGTGTGGCAACCCATTATCAATGCAAGTGCTTGTATAGAGTAGCATAATTGCGATTGACGCCACCGGAAAAAATACTCAGCACAAGCCAACTACACTACCCCGTGGCCCCAGCGACCCGGAAGTCTGGTCATGTGACCGCGGTAAGCGGCCAGCAATTTATCGGTAAGTTGGTGATTAAGTATGATTATGTTATCGGCTACAGAAATGCACCAAAATGTAATCAATTGTTCTGTGTGTCAATTCCAACAACTACAAAATTTCATCCAGATCCGTGCACAACTTTTTCAGTTATCTTGGGGACAGACAAACCAACCAACGAGACCAAAAACATAACCTGCTTCGCAGCGCATGCCCGGCGCAGGTAGCAAATCACAGAACAAGAGATTATCAAGATTATGACCGATTATGATCAATTCCAAAGCTAAACATGTCTATGGGCTTGACTCCAATAAATATACAAAAATAAAATATTCCACTGTACCTGAGGCCTGGAAATCAGCCATCGTCACCCCAGTACCTCAAAAGGCATTGAGAAATGGGTTGCCAAACAAATAATTGATTTCCTTAGCAACAGTCAAACACCGCTACATCCAATGCAGTTTGGGTTTCGCCCACACCACTCCACTGAAACTGCCCTGGCTTTTTTATGGAAAAGAACAAATGTAATTTAGATAGAAATGGTTGTGTTGGTGCTGTTTTCTTCGGCCTAAAAAGTTCTTGTGCCCGGGGGGGGGCGGCGGTGGATAATGTGTCTAACATTAAGTTCCACATTTCATTGTACCACGTTAAACAACTGACTGTCCCACATTAGGAATATGCAAAAATGGCCCACATTAGAGAAATGCACCTTATTTGTTGGAATGTTTTGTAAAGCAAAGGACTTGGCAAAGAATGAGTTAAATAAGAAAATTGCAGAAGGCAGCTCAGCCAGTTTGAAGTTACAAAGAAGATTTATGGGGTACAAAATTATGTTTACTTACTCATGAATTATTACACATTACTCATGAATTATTCATGCTCCTCACCATGCGGTCAGCCTTGAAGCCCACTTCCTTGCTGTGATTATGCCATATATTTCCAGCCACCAGGGGGCTGGAACTAAATATTCAAAAGCTCCATGTTAGTGGATGCTAACATAATGTATCCTGCGATGCCGATAATGGGTGGAACTGCGTGCTGTTGTCAGTATCGCTCTTATTAACTCAATAGAATTTTAAGGTTTTCAACATGTTTAAACCCTGTTCTATTTTAATTTTCTTGAATGGCTGGTCATTGCAATTGAACAGCATAATCTTTATTTGAAGATGAACATGAAAATAATAACAAATAAAAAGAGACAAACAAATCCTGAACTAGGCTGTAGACAAAACAAGGTTGTGGATGATGAATTACTTTAATGAAAGTAAAAGCATGTCCAAAATGAGTAGGAAGAAGTCAAGACTTATACAATTGAATTTGTCTAGTTTGTAAAAGACAGAAAAAGTTTTTCAAATACCTTGAAAGATGTGATTACGGCACTTGGGATCTTTTGAAGCGAACAGCCCTCATTTGGGGAAGCCAGAGTCAGGCTGGGAGAATGCCGCCCAGGCCACCGTCGCAACGAAGTGAAAGCATCACGATGCCAACACGATGCCACTCCTCGAAGAAGATCCCGAATCCCGCGTTTGAAACTGCCGAGGTATTTAAAAATGGATGTTGGATGTTCTCTTCTCATCGCTTTCTCTGTCTTCGTTCCACCTGCCACTCTGCATTGCATGATTGTTTTTGAGACCCCTATTTAACGCTGCAAAATATACTGTATGGGGATTCGGGACAAAAGCTTAGATTCCGGGACATCTGGTCACCCTAGGTGCTGATGAATTATATTAATTTATGTTGGACCGTATGAGCACAGTATATAGCAATACAAAGTTGAATTAAAAAAGTCTAGTCACATGCGTGTGACAAGACTCACCATCCTGGTCAAGTAAACACTTGCAAGGCATCGGGTCTGGCACATCAGCACGCTGCAGATGGCTTCATAAGCGTCAAGTCTTTTCTTTTCTTTTTTTGGACTTCTCTTCTTTGGCAAAGTTTATCCCACAAATCCCGCAGACTAATAAATCCCAGACGCTCTCTGCAAAAAGAGTTTTCTTCTTTTTTTCCTCTTTCTATAACACTGTCAAATCTGTTGATAACCCCAAAGCTGGTGAGTTTTCGATTGTGGCAATTATTCTTATAGACTGCAGACTGTCGACAGGCAGAGCTGTTTTTCAATGAGCGGGTTCCAAACTTTTGGGGCGTTATATTTATGAGGGATCCATTATGGATCATACAGGTGTGTGCTTGGTGGACAAAGGGTTGGTTGGGATTGAGCTATCCTATCTTCCTTTTCTTTGGATTGTAAATCAAGTAGATAACAATGACCAGAAGGGGCATTACCTTTTCTCTGAAAATAAGAAGAGTCATGGTGCCAGTAGTCTTATCCGTCCTTGTATGTGTGAATTGGACAACAAAACTCAGTAACTTAATTGCAAAATTCCAGAATCAACTAATCGTCCACACATCAGAACGATCATTGGGTCTGGTAAAACCAGGGTCGAAAAACGGTTAAAGTGTCAATCAAATCGTGTTATCAAGTCACAGCGCAGTAGGTGGGATGAGTGGCGTAGAGACGTGACCACCAAACTCCGCCCACATCTTGTGCCGCCAATACCAAACTCCGCCCACATCTCAATTTGAATCATTCGATTGGTCAGCCAGTATACGGGTGACATCTGCCTGATTTGCCCAGACCCAATGTACTGAGCACAGACTCACAGATTTCAGACTGACATCCCTTAAACTCTACGGTCACATAAAGTGCCCCCACATCATCCTAAGAAAACTCTTGCTTTGAGGGATCGCTGGAAAGGTATAAGAATCAGAGGCAGACAACCCAACATATGGCACGATGACAGCAAGGAATGGTCAGGAATCAACGCTAAACAGAAAAACACTGGATCGGAGCCTTTGGAGAAGGATGACCCATGTTGTTGCACATTCTGCTAGAAGCGGAAAAGATGTGGATTGCGGCTGAAACCGCCGACCTCACGGTTAAACCACACGTCGAAAAAACATTACATTCAGGCGGGTTGTGGTTGAAGCCAGGGCTTTGAACCGGTTCAAGGAACGAAAACAAAAACCGGCAATTCTGTGTATTCTCCAGGAAACAGAAACGAAACCGGAAACGTTATTATTTTTTATGTTCTGTAACAGGGACAGTTATTTGAAAATAATAGTAACCGTTTAATACCGGTTTTATTTTGTTCCTCAAAGTTTTTGTTGAAAGACTGCCTTCCCTTCCCAGCCCCATCCCCCCACCGTTCCGGCGAGTGGCCCGCGTGGCTGTCCGGTGTCCACTGCTCCGCCAGTCTCTGCCGCCGTGCAGCTTCTCTACCCTAGCCATGCCCGCGAGGAGCCTCGGCTTAAATTGAGACAGAGACTGGCACAAGTTGTGCTAAGCTGACAGGAACGAAATCAACCGTTCTAGCCGGTTTGTGAACGTCAAGTTATTGGTGGAACTCATAACCGGAAACGTTATTCAATAATATTTGGAGGATGGTGGGTGACTTTGTTTGGAGAGACATTTTTTTGCAGTGGTTATGGATAAAAAATGTATCTGCTCATCTCTAACAAGCAGATAGTGTGAATTATGATAAAGTGGTTAATGATGGAAGAAATACTCATCCTAATACATGGTGCAGGATCCCTCTCTCCCTTTGTAAATAGTTTATTGACTATTTACAAATCATTGAGAGTGTGGTGTATGCCTGGGGTATATATACTACAGATGATTTGTAGATGTATGCAGAGATTTGGTGCGTTTAGCTTTGCAGCAGGGTCCTCTGGGATAGACGGGTAATGTCTTGCTTTTATTGACGCACAGCTTTTGTTGTGTTTCTGGCGTCTGTCGGCTGTTTGGGTTGGCTTGTTTGTGACTGGTCCCTGGTTCGCTGTCAGCAGAGTTTCTTACTGAGTTGGCGTTCATCTTTATTTTCTTAAATCTCCTCACCCATGTATCTTTTTATATGGCTATGCTTGGCATTGTAGGTGTGCTCTGCAATTCTGAAGTGATCATCGGTATCAGGATTACTGAATGACACAAAGCCGCAGTAGTGTGGCTTTGTTTCATAGGACCACCAGACCTAATAACTGTCTTAACACTGTGTGGTGATGTTGTTGGATCTCTGTGAGTCTCGCAGCATATGTCTCTGTGGGACTAATAAATCTACGAAAACATGTAACTCTTTGGAAACGCCTTGTAGTCCACTCCAACATAGCACTCCATCATGGCATGGCACTACTGAAAATGTACCTGCAACTGTGTCACTTTATTTGTTATTTCATTTTTGAATTTATTTTTATCACTAGTTCAAAGCCCATAGAAAATGTGTGAGTTTGTTTGGTACATACTAGTTTGTTGTGGGAGTGGGTGAAATTAGTTGAAAGGAGGAGGAAGCAAGACGATATTCCATGACGACAAAAGGCTTTGAGTCAATATTATCTTTAGTACTTTATGTCCTACGGGCGTAAAACTATGCACTGTACAACACCATATCACTGCAAAATCACCCTCCAAATTTGAGAGCATTCATTGCAGCAGTTGTGTTGTGCGTGAACCAGACAAAGACGCAGACAGGCAATTCTTGAATTACAGAGAGATTATTATTGTTACTAATGATATTATATATTATTATCCATATAGAAAATCAACAGGGGGAGATAAACACCACTATGATGGCATTTCCAGCCAACAAATTATAGATATAAGATATATTTACTTCTGTCATAACCATTTTAGTCAAGAAACACAACAGACGATTAAGAAGCTCTTTATTGAAATTCGAATTATCTTGGCCGTATGGATCTGTTCAGAAGAACTCCCCTTTCCATGAGTACCGTGGAAAACAACTAATTCAGGGAGCAGCAGCAGTGTAGATAATTTTACCCTAGCATGCAGGGTGAGAAGGCAGCAGTAGTTTAGGGAATTCTCACCCCAGCGCGCAGGGTGAGATAGCTAACCCCCCACGAACAGAGCCATGAGAATCATCTCAATACTCATGACACATCTATTGTTGTAGTTGAACATTTCATCCTCATTCCCAGTCATGATTTCCACAGCAGCGGAACATTTGCTGTGTGCCTTCAAACGTTAGTTGGATGGTAGAGTTTTTTTGACTGTGAGTGAGAAAATGACAATGTTAAGCAATGTTAGTTCAATGAAAATCCTACCTTCTCAGTTGTGGGTGTGTAGACACATAGAGATTCCGTTTTTGGCCCTGTCATGAACAAGACAGAGTTGCAAGTTTGTTTTGAAGCAGCTTCTTGGAATTAGGACAGACGATAAAGAAGAAACATTTTCTCCCAAATATGTAGGGGAATAAAGTGGGAGTTCCTGGAGTTAGCAGCATAGTTTAAGACTGAGACTGTGGATGTTCTTATATTCTAATAAGCTCAAGACACATCTCTTTGATCTGGCTTATAACTAGGATTTTACCGTCATCGGTACATCAGTGTTTGCATGTGTGTCTGTGTGTTTGCCAGTTTGTTTGTTGTATTTTAAGGTTTCCCGTGGGGTGCTCAGCAAAAGCGACAAGCTTCGTGACTAGAGCCAGAGAGAGATGAAGAAACTCAAAGCCCCACCGATGTAAGGGCCCTGGTTCTAAATCCCCGCATCCGCCACGGCTGTTGACACCCCAAGGTTAATGCTCGGGCCGACGACTGTCTGAATCAGCACTCAAAAGTGTCGGAGGGGGGTCCAGTTAAAGACAAGCTCTATGACATTACAAGCCTCCATATTGGGAGGCTGTGGGTCACGTTGTCCTGTTCGCTGTTCTGTTGCTGTAAAGCACTTTTGTGTTGCTCAGCATGAAAAGCGCTATACAAATCAATAAAGTTTGAGTTAAAAAAAAAATGAAAATATTGTATTTGACTTAAAATTGCAACTTCTCAGCGTTGGCTTAGAAGGTACGGTTTCTAGCATGCTTCCTATTTGAATTAAACGTCACTGAATGCATTCGTGTCAATGTTAGATCAATCTAATATGACCTAGCTGCATTGGAAGACATATATCTAAAAAATAATGGAACATGCAGACACCATGCGCAGAGAACACTGCTTTTCAAAGAGGTTTCAATAAACGGGATCCAAGAGTTGAACCAGGCCATCTTGTGTTATTGAAAGTCGGCAACACTGAAACTGGGACAAAGGCCGTTCTCGGGTGAGCGCTTTCTCTTGGCTAAAATCAATCTTCAGAGTGGCCCTGCCTTGTGTTCCTTCATTCTACTTCTGAGAGCCTTGACGTGTTTACAGGCAAAGACAATTTTTTCGAAGACAGACACAGATGCCCATGACTATGCAACAGTCAGTCTTGTACAAAAAAAGAACTGTGTTTGGAAGCTTCATGCTACAGATTTGTTTCAACCAATTACAAAGCAAGATGACCTTAGTTAGCTCCTCAGCAAGAGAATTATGGCTGTTTTCCAAGTCATCGATTGGGCGTTTTACTTTGCGCGTGGCCCTTAACTCATTCAGTGCCAAAGACACATTGTCACGACTTTGGGTTTATTGCAAAAAAAGAGAGATTGGGCGCAGTACCTCTATCTGAACCCCAGAGGGTGCCATACACCGCCTATGAAGGGAGTGTAACGTGTGGTGTATACTGCCACATAGCGGCCACCATCGGCACTGCGCCCACCTTTACTGAAGATTTTGTCATAAATCATCACTTTCCAGTGATACCCACCCCGTACCATAAAAAATGAAAACAGATAGATAAAGATAATAATGGAACGTCGGAAGTTTCCTTTGCTTGTGTTCTGTTGACAAGGGTCTTGAAAAAACACTCACATGTTGAAAAAACTCTGCCACTGGGACGTGCCAAATTTGAAAAGGACTGGCACTGAATGAGTTAATATGGGTCGTCTGAATACGATACTCATTTAGCGTAACCAATGTGTTGCTTGTGCTGTTTTGCTCTAACTTTGAAGACCCATTTCCATTTTAGGACACATGTTTAACTTTAGCAATCACAGCAAAACCTAGTGACGTGAATCGAGTTCCTTCCCAGAAAATATTACTTAGCTGCAGGAACTAAGAAGATTCTTGCCACGCCCCATTATTGATAATGAATGGCCTATGAAAGACAACAACTTCCCATATTGCCTGGCTGGATGTAAAACCTAGTTGGAACGGAACATGTTAGAAAATAGAATAGATACGAGAAGCATTCAGAGAGTGTAAACCTGCGCCAAAGCCATGGGGTCACTGATGCCAAACCATGTAGATGCTATTACTACTTACTTATAGAAACAGAAATGCACCAAAATGTAATTACTTGTCACCAGTCGTACGCGAGCACGCTCTTGCTGGTACGCGGGATTATAGTCACCGCAGGGCTAACCGCTACACTTTCTGAGTAGAGTGGAGGTAATTGCTGTGTGTTGCTGCATTTGTAAGCTCATAACAGTAGTCAAACTAGATGCTGTTGTTATGTTACAGAAATGCACCAAAATTTAAACACTTGTCCCGGATGTCATTTCCAACAACTCTACACAATTTCATCCAGATCTGTGCACAACCTTTTCAGTTATCCGACAGACAAATCAACGCGACCGAAAACACAACCTGCTCGACGCAGCCGGCGCAGGTAATAAAGTATCAGTAATATGAGAAATGGCACAGAAAATTCTATTCCATTCATGTCTGACAT
>OMKY01094663.1:0-10040 GCA_900302395.1 Bregmaceros cantori | reverse complement strand
CAGGAGAGTGTTTTATAAAACATTTATTTTTCCCCATGTCCCTTCACCTTTAAAATGCGACCGCACTTTAAAAGGTGCCCACCTCGATTACTCATACGGTAGAATCATTAGCTTGAATCTGAAAGTTTTGCCCTCACTGGTTTCATATGAAGCACGGCAGAGTTTTATTTCAAGCTCGGTGTGGGCCAATTATAAAATGGGATGGCGCCGCACCGGCAATCATATACCATTGGTGGAGACTGCACTGAGCAGCCAGTGCTATTAATCATTGATGGTAATGAATAGGTCTGTCGTGGTAACACATTTTTCAGCACAATAAATTGGCCAACAGATTATTGCGATAATCGATAATAGTGGCATTTTTCCCGACTTTTGTTTTGAATATGCCCCATTTTCTCAGGGCAACACAACAAACTTCTTTTTCAGCGAATACTGTGCTGAAATTTTCCACGTGCGCCAACGGTTAAGCATTATTGCGGCCATCGTCGATTAGTTAGAGAAAGTCATTTGGTGCAGAGGCAGAAGAGAAAGTTGTCGAGGGTTAGCCGAAGCGGTCACATGATTGCTTAAGCACTTTATGAAGCATATAACCCCACACCTAGGGAGTACTTCCAGCAGTGCTGCAACTAACCATTATTTCAATAGTCGATTAGTTGCCGAGTTTTGAAAAGATTAGTCGATTAATCGGTTGGATAATTTTTCCTTTTGTGGGGACCCCTGTGGGACCCCACACTTTGATATGTGCTCCCCCCTGCTGATCTTGAGCTGGGGGAGCTACTCGTCCCCAGCGCTCCAGGACCTCCGGCTTCACAAATTAAGCACTGGGTGTGGGGGCCAATTTAGACGGTGACAGCCCGTCCATGCGGCAGGTTGTACTGGGTTACAATGTTACCAGTAGCAGTGTCAAAAAGACCTGACCTGCAAACCACACCAGGGTTCCAGTCCCAGCTACACATGGACCTCACTCAACCCACTTAATGAAATGTAAGACACACTCTCTTTAGCACATGTAATGCCCACACCCTGTCCAAAGAGAGAACACTAAAGCCACTTCTCTACTACAAAAAAACTCAAGGCACAGTTAAGTTTACTTCAGGTAAAATGAAACGTGTCTCCACTGTTCTTAACACGGCCACGAGGGGGTGGTGCCGAATTTTTACACCAGTGCTCACCCCCCACCAATCGGCGACCAGCAAACGTGGCCACCGACGCCCACGTTCCAGACCCTCACCTCAGTGGGTCCTGAAACCTGGTGTGGCCTGGCTGATTTGCCCTCAGGGAGAAGTGATTTCCTGGGTGGATGTGCGTGTGAACTGCACCATGCTGGCCTTAAGTAAGCTTGTGGAAAAGGAGCTTAAGTTACTTTCAAGAGGAGTAGTCAGTAGTCAGATTACTCTCTGACAAGTATCCATGGCAACACTGGTGCATAGTTCTGTAGTTCATCTCGCTTGCATGTCAGTGACAGAGAGCGAGCTATAATTGCTGCTCAGCTGTATGATGGCTGATGGATGTAAACTGATGGTGCTGACTCTTAGAGAGCATGTGTGCGGGAACGAAGAAGCTACGCTAAAGCTTTCATGCACTCACTATCAGACCACAGCCAAAGCGACCATGCGTGAAATGACAAGGAGCGAGATAGCTTACCTCAAATCCGTGACAGCTTTGAGTGATGCTGCACTCTCTGTCAGTGGGTGTTATTCACTAAAAGTAGTCCTCTTTGGTTGCAGAGCGGTTAGAGAACGCGTGCCTCTCCGGCTTTTCTGCAATGTCTCCCGCGACTCTTCATCCCAGTTTCCGATTTAATCCTGTCGCTATCTATAAAGAATGAAAAGAGTAGTCCTCTTTCACTCAGTTCTTGATCACTTCTAAATACCTTCATAATGGCCTCTCTTCTTCATTTAGATTTTTTTTTCAGGCATTATTAAATATGTTATGATTCGTACAGCAAGAATAAAGAAGTATGGACTCAGTCAAGAATGCAATGCAACCAGCATCCGTTTGATACAGCAACACAGGAATCAAACACAAAACACTTGTAGCACACAGTGTGCAAAAGGTAAACAAAAGCAACAGTGTACAGGCAATGAGAGTCTCTGAACACGAGAAATAAATGTTCGTAATAAACTACAGAGTCTTAGAAGGAGTACTCATCTCCGGGGTTTGGTCCGAGACCGATGAGCCGGATCCAGAGGTGGAGATGTTAGTAGATTCTGTAGTTGGAGAGTAGCCTCTGGTTACCTCGATGGCTAACAGGCTAAGTGACTAACAAGTAGCTACACAGAGAGCTCAGGAAGTGTAGCGATCTAGCTATACAAAACATAAACTTGTCTCCCCTAGTACTGACCGAGGAAGAACGTGGACGCTGCGTGGGACCCGCGTCCGAAGCCCCTTTAAGAAGGGGAGAGCAGCCAATCGTGGAGCCGCTCCGGAGCCGAGTGAGAGGAGCACCAGCTGTGCTCGTGCAGTCCACGGACGCGGGTGTGTGTGCCCCCCGTGGACGAGCGGCCCATGACACCAGAAGCCCAAACCCATTCAATAAATGGAATCTTTCATATGTTACCAGTCCTAGGTGCTCCTGAATCGGAGCTGTGTATATATATGACCAGTTTTAAATCAGACTCACCTATGAAACTCATAAATGTTTTGTTTTGGTCTCATGTAAAGGGCTAGTGAGAGCTGAGGAGACAGTGGCTGTGTCCAAAATCGCTCCCTATCCCCCTATCCCCCATATAGTGCACTCACTTATACTCCGCTCAACAGCAACGGCCGAGATTTCGGACACTACAGATGGTGCCGTCAAAATTATTATAAAATCTTACATTTATAACGATTTGCCGCAGTTGGTCACTATTTACTCCTGTGTCATTTAAGTTTAGGCCATTTTTAAAATGTCTTGCAATGCATTATGGGTTATATTGCTCTGTCTAGGGTACATCCGATGCTCACTACTTTTTGCGTTGCATTGCGGGATACTCTCAGTGCACTATATAGGGTACATAGAGAATTCGGACACCCCTGCAAAATGGCGTGCACCCCATATAGTGCACTACATGGGGGATAGGGAGTGATTTTGGGCACAGCCAGTGAGAGCTGAGGTGGTGAGGAGTGTCTGGGTCTGATTGGTTCTGCTGCTCCTGGAGGGAGAGAGATCCACTGGATTGGACGGACAGAACGTGGGTTATGTCAGCATCTGGACCGTGTGGCCCAGTGGGAGGGAGAGAGGTGGGGGGGCAGAGAGAGAGGGAGAGAGATAGAGGTATTATGTGCAGAGGATCTTTAGCACACAAAGAGGTAAGAGTGGTGATAGAGAGGGGGAGATAGGGGCAAAGAGAGGATAGAGAAACAGGGAAAAGAACGATAGGGAGGGCAAGGAAGAGAAGAATTGAGAATAAAAATAAGAAGAAGAATAGAGCTGGAAATTCACTATTTGCATCCCACCGCACTGTTTAATTTTTGCAACGGATACTCCCTTCACTGTTATTATTTGACAATGTATATAATATTTATTGTTCTAATAATATTGACCTTTCAGCAGACGTTATATTTTTCATGAGATATTATTTGAGTATATTGTAATTCATTTGTGAGAAGGTTGTTGCACAGGTGAAATGCTGAACAATTCATTGTGTCTTTTTTTGTGTCATTCATTCATAATAATAATTTAAATAATGATATGCATGTATATGTGTGTGTGTGTGTGTGTGCGTGTGTCAGCCGTCAGGAGTAATTTTTGACTGGATTATATATTGTCTACCTCGACATCAAGATGAATAACGAGTCAATTTGGAAAGATCTAGGAATCCGATTCTAGATAAGTTCAGCAGAGCAGTTCTGGTGAAATGGCAGAGATGAAGAGGGCGTCCGAATTTTCTATCCTGTCTATCCAGTGGGAGTACACGGTAACCACGGTATTAAAATGATATAATTTGGATGGTGAGTGCTGTTCCACATCCAAATGTTTTCGTGTTGATCTGTGGCCAACAAACTCCCAATTTAATAATTGAAGCAAGCCATTCAATGTCATCATCCACCTCTGACTTATGAGTGAATGCCATCCCACTGAAGAACGTGTGATCAGATCTGTGAGTAATTTCGAGTTGCATCGTCAGTATTTCAAAATATTTATGCAAAGCGAAGAGCGGAGTCGAGAGGATAATGTGTAATTGGTCACTGTAGCGAGCACATTTTAAAACTGCTATGCAACAGATTCATGCACTTCGCTCCGCTCCAATGCCCTACACAGGCTGCTATACAGACAACGGAAGTGTGTTTCATTAGAGCAGGATAAAATTGATTCACATTTTTTTGGTATTTTTATACTAATCAAATATAACTTTATTGGCACGGTAATGAGCATCATACATTGCCAAAGGATACATATAACAAACATATAATATACAGCAAAAAGTTAATAAATGGGGACAATATAAAGTATATATACATTGCAATGTCATCCATTCTGTAATAGTAATATGTTTTCATATCAACGAACATGAAGATGTATCTCTCTCCTGTCCCTCAGTCGTTCACAGTCTGATACATGTTGCTATTACGGCACATTCACTTTTCTCTCCTAGGATATTCTCAAATTGTAATTCTGTGAGATCTTGGGGAAGTATGACTTAATCTAATGATGCGTCACAGTGCAGTAGGAAGTGTAGCTCTGTCTCCACCTTTCCTTATGAACAAAGTGTGCATTTTCTGTCCTCTTTAGGGCACCGTGTCTGTCTACGACTAACGATTATTTTGATCATCGATTAATCGGCCATTTTTACTGACGATTAATCAATTAATCGTCAGGTTAATTTTTCCTTTGAAATCCAAACGATTATTTCTTTATGTATTTTTTTTTAGGCCCACTCATACCATAGAGTAGGAGTTAGGTTTAGGGGTTAGCGTAGGGGTTAGGTTTAGACGTTCAGGTAGGGGTTAGGGTTTGGCTTCGGGTAGAAAAAATGTGATCGGAAATGTTCGGAAATGGCACCGCCGGTCAAAATGGCAACGGCCGTTTGGGAGACTGAAAGACACACAGGCTCCTTCCACATGAGTTTGTTATCTTTTTTTTCTCTCTCTCTTGGCACACTAATACGTAGACAATAGAATTAAAGTAACATATTAGGGAGTTTTTTGGCAAGGTTTGGAAATGAAATTAGTTTCAGTAATACAATCGGGGCCGGTATGTGTATGCATGATGTCACTGGGAAAAGACTTCAGAACAAGTCGAAGGAGAACGTGATGAAGACAACCATTCTGGAAGCTGGGCAAAGCAAAAAAAACAGATTTCTAATCAACCAGAAAACGGATTCATTATGTTCATATTCTAGTATGGTTAGTAGAGATGGCGGGTAATTTACTGTACTTAAAGTAGATTTTTCAAGTAACTTTCTGATTACTTTTGACTTGTAATCAGTACTTTCTTCTCCTTACTTTTCCCAAAACACGATTGTTACTTTTTATATAAAGACTATTTAAATTATATGTTTATATTTCTTTTGCACAGCAACATTCAAGATTTTATACTATATGCAACTTTGCACTGACACTAGTGTACGCCTATTTTATTAAAATAATAACATTGACAAATAACATTGTGTGATTTGTATTTGTATGTGATTTGTTTGTAGTGTTTAATTTCTAGTAGTTCTTTCAAAGTGTTCACTTTTAGTACTTTAAAAAATACTTAAATTTAACATAATTTTCAGACAGTGAACATTTGACTTGAGTCGATGTTTAGATCAGTACTTTGTTCTCTTAGTCAAGTTTCTTTTCAGTAATGTATTTTACTTTTACTCAAGTAAAAACTTGAGGTACTTTTGCCATTTCTGGTGTTTAGTAATTCCATACAAACGGAGGACACACACGCTGATATAATATATAATGAATATATAATGTTTTTTATATAATAAATTCATAATTACTGCATACATGCAGTGGGAGAGAGAGTGAGACACAGAGAGACAGGTAGAGAGAGAGACATACAGAGAGAGGGAGAGAGTATTGCTGACAGCTCAGGTGGCCGTAGTGAACACACAGAGAACACTGCCATCTACAGCCCACACTCTGCTACTGTTCACTACACACAATATAGTACTTCTCCTGCCTCTACTGAAACCTGCAGAAGTATAGAACTCACACCGTCTCTCTCTCTCTCTCTCTCTACAGAAACGTAGAACTCTCCCTCTCTCCCTGTCCCTCCAGAATTCTCTCCCTCTAAGGGTTAGTAGTAATATAACAGCAGTGGGGCTGTCATCACCCGCGCCTGCCTCCCTCTCCTGGTTGTGGAGGTGATTTACTCTGCAGGGAAATAGGGTGTGACAGTTGGTCCCCGTACACCCGCCTGGGTGGGAGTATTAGAATATTATATATGGGCAATCCCAGCATTACTCACGTTGCTTTTAAAACAACAGATGCTTGAATAAAGGTGTCTCTCTTGCTCATGAGTGGAATGAAGATTTTCTATTTTTACATGGGAACATAGTAAGTTAGTACACTTTAGTTATATAGCTCGTTTTGAGAAACAAGGGCCTGAGATGCTAACTCTACATAGTAAACAGTAAATATCAGACTCTTCAGCTTGTAACACTCCATTTTATATATAAATATAATTATTTAACATCTAGGAGGTATGTTACATTATATTGTAATGTGTTATGGTATGATAATATATTTGATCTTGATAAAATTATGTTATTTTGTATGTGTGTGTGTGTGTGTGTGTGTTTGGGTGCAAGCGCCGTTTTTCATTCTTTGATTGAGATAGTGACAGGATTAAATCGGAAACTGGGATGAAGAGCTGGGGAGAGACGGACAGGGGATTTGAACCTGCTCGACCTATGGTCCGGTGGACGCGGGCTCTACCCGCTCGGCCACCGTAGCCCCACCATGAAAACGTTTTTTAAAACTTTTTTTCAAAATGTTGTCTTTTGTCATAGTTACTCACGTGTGACAGTAACTTAGGCAAACATCGAGTTTTATTATGTTTTCTTGGGTCTGCTTAAGTTAAAAGCCTTGTTGTTAAACTACAGAGGACAGAGAAGACTGGTCTATTGTAGTTTAAAACTAATAACCTCTTCAAAAGAGCGGACAAGGCTAATTAGTAGCAGCGAGTAGGGCAGTGTGGAAGCTACAATGTCAATCTTCCTTCAACAATGTTTTAAATTCAAATCACTTCAACAAAAAGACACACATCAACCTCACAGGTATGGATTAAGGTTCCTATAATACTCTGTAGACAAAAGCAGCCTTTGTCAAAAATGTCACTAGTTATGTATGCTATGTAAAATTCTGTGTGGGTCCCCTTTCAGCCATCCTGTATAGCACTCTCTCTCTCTGTCTCGCTCACCAACTGGGTGTTGGCTGTAGCTGAGTTGGTAGAGCGAGAGGTTGGTAGTTTGAATCCCGGCTACGACAGTCTCCATACCAGAGTGACCTTGTGCAAGGCACTGAACCCCAAATAGCCTTTACTCTAGCAGCCGTTCTGCATGTCTCCCTCTATCCCGTCTATCTTCATCTCTCTTTCACTGCATCTCTTCTGACCAGCACTCTGAGTCTATAGCGCCCACATGTGGGCAGAGTAGGCATAAAAATTACTTAAGTAAAAATATTGTTACCTCAGCAAAAATGTACTCAAGTAAAAGTAAAAAGTAGCCATCCAAATAGTTACTAAAGTAAAAGTAAAAAAAATACTCCACGAATAAGTTACTTAAGTAGCGAAAGTACTGAATAACTTTAAGTAAAAAATGAATTAAAAAAATGATCGCCCGAGAGGGAGAGAGCAAGCGAGCGCCCAATAGACAGAGAGAACAAGAGAGAGAGAGAGAGAGCCAGAGAGAGAGAGACGGACACCGAGAGAAAGCGAGAGCGCACGAGAGAGAAAGACAGAGAGAGAGAGCCAGAGAGAGAGAGATGGACACCGAGAGAAAGCGAGAGCGCACGAGAGAGAAAGACAGAGAGAGAGAGCCAGAGAGAGAGAGATGGACACCGAGAGAAAGCGAGAGCGCACGAGAGAGAAAGACAGAGAGAGAGAGCCAGAGAGAGAGAGATGGACACCGAGAGAAAGCGAGAGCGCACGAGAGAGAAAGACAGAGAGAGAGAGACAGAGAGAGAGAGACGGACACCGAGAGAAAGCGAGAGCGCACGAGAGAGAAAGACAGAGAGAGAGAGCCAGAGAGACCGCCCGAGAGAGAGAGAGAGAAATATATGACGTCAACATATGTGCCAACAGTTCCCAACAGGTGTCGCTAAAAGCCAAGTTAATGTAACGAGCAGCGAATTGTTGTTGTCTCGGTAAATAGTAGTTTTACCTCAAATTTACTCAAATAAAAGTAGAAAGTAACTTGAAAAATGCACTCCAAAAGTAAAAAAGTACACCAAAAAATTGTAACGGAGTAAATGTAATGCGTTACTGCCCACCTCTGATGGCGCCACACTCTTTCAAGTTCAATTTCTACCGTCTCTTCTCCGTCGGCCTCCGCCATCACCGCCACCACAGGGAGACAAATATTTACCTTGTCTGCCGCGTCGCGCGGTCGTTTACCCGCTGCAGTGGTCAGTGGCGATGCACCGCGACCCGACCAGCCCTCGTCAGCGCTCTGCGGAGCGACAACCTGCGGGTGGAGTTGGTGGGTGGAACTTCTAAACGCAGCACGAAGAGGAGCCGAATAAGCACAAACGACACTTAACATGCCAGGCAGGAGGCAACTTCAACCAGGAAGGTTTTAAACATGAGAGAAAAAAATGGTATGAAAGTCAACTTGCGCTGCACCCCTCCTCCTTAATGTTAATACCAGAGATGGCAAAAGTACCCAAATGTATTACTTGAGTAAGAGTAAAATACATTTGTAAAAAAAAAAACAATGTAACAAGTACAACTACAAAGTACTGATCCAAATATCTACTTGAGTAGAGTTAAAAGTACCGGCTCAGAAACCTAGTCAAAAAGTATTTTTGAAAGTAAAAAGTACAAAGTAAAAAAATAAAATTGTATGTAAAATCTGCCAACATGACATAGAAGCTGCTAGCACGACATAGTTGCTAACACGGCATAGCCGCTGCTAACAAGACACAGCTGCTGCTAACACAACATAGCCGCTGCTAACATGACATAGCCATTGCTAACACAACATAGTCGCTGCTAACACGACATAGCCATTGCTAACACAACATAGTCGCTGCTAACACGACACAGCTGCTGCTAACACAACATAGTCGCTGCTAACACGACATAGCCATTGCTAACACAACATAGTCGCTGCTAACATGACAGAGCTGCTGCTAACATGACATAGAAGCTGCTAGCACGACATAATTGCTGCTAACGCGGCATAGCCGCTGCCAACACGAGACAAATGCTGCTAACACAACATAGTCGCTGCTAACACGACACAGCTGCTGCTAACACAACATAGCCACTGCTAACACGACATAGCCATTGCTAACACAACATAGTCGCTGCTAACACGACATAGCCATTGCTAACACAACATAGTCGCTGCTAACACGACACAGCTGCTGCTAACACAACATAGCCGCTGCTAACATGACATAGCCGCTGCTAACACGACATAGCCATTGCTAACACAACATAGTCGCTGCTAACATGACATAGCCGCTGCTAACACGACACAGCTGCTGCTAACACAACATAGCCGCTGCTAACATGACATAGTCGCTGCTAACACGACATAGCCATTGCTAACACAACATAGTTGCTGCTAACACGACATAGCCGCTGCTAACACGACACAGCCATTGCTAACACAACATAGTCGCTGCTAACATGACATAGCCGCTGCTAACACGACACAGCTGCTGCTAACACAACATAGCCGCTGCTAACATGACATAGTCGCTGCTAACACGACATAGCCATTGCTAACACAACATAGTTGCTGCTAACACGACATAGCCATTGCTAACACAACATAGTCGCTGCTAACACGACATAGCCATTGCTAACACAACATAGTCGCTGCTAACACGACACAGCTGCTGCTAACACAACATAGCCGCTGCTAACATGACATAGCCGCTGCTAACAC
>OMKY01094596.1:4792-18076 GCA_900302395.1 Bregmaceros cantori | reverse complement strand
AATGTTGTCAGCCTACACAAAATAAATAACTAATTGTAGTTAAACTTTTAACTTTTGAAGCGATGGGAACAAGCTTTTGGGTTGATGTTGAAAATTGTGTGTGTGTGTGTGTGTGTGTGTGTGTGTTCTCAGCACGTTGGCTGTGACAATATCCTGGGCTCTGATGCCAAAGAAGACCGGTGTCGTGTGTGCGGGGCGGATGGGAGCACGTGCGAAGCCACTGAAGGGTTCTTCAATGACTCTCTGCCTAGAGGAGGTACAAATACCCACCCACAAAACAGGATGGTGTGCTTAATCAATGCGAAATCAAAATCTGATTATTTCACTATTTGATCTTTGAAACATGTATGAAAATGAGATTTTTCTGTTCACTCGGGTAATTGTGGTTCATCTGTCTCTGTGTGAGACATGTGAGTCTCTGTGTTCTATGTCTAAATCCTTCTGTCTCTGTGCACCCTCTTGAGTCTGAAGTTGGCAGTGCTCTACACACAGGAACAATCTCTCTCCCTCTCTCTCTCTCCCTCTCTCTCTCTCTCTCTCTCTCTCTCTCTCTCGCTCTCTCTCAATCCCCCTCTCCCTTAATCTCCCTCACTCTTTCAACATTCTCTCTCTCACTTCCCCCCCCCTCTCTCCCCTCTTTCATTCTAAATATTTCTCTCTGTCTTTCTCTGTCTGTTTCTCTCTTCTCTATCTCTTTCTCGCTGTTGAATTCTTGCCAGGACTGTGTAAATTGATTGAATATTTTGTAATGTATTTTGTCATCAGGTTACTTGGAGGTAGTCCAAATTCCCAAGGGCTCTGTGCACATTGAGATCAAGGAGGTTGCCATGTCCAAGAACTACATTGGTGAGTCTACAGAGTTCCACTTCGATTTGGAGCAAACTCTATAGACAAGGTCATGCGGCAGAAATATATATGGCTGACGGCTTTGAACACTAACGTCAATCCCTGTTCCGCTGTAAGCATTGCCATGTGATAGCATCGCACACCGTAGAGCTGTTGCAGGGCTGTCCCCTTTCAACATTGAGATGTCTCTTTTCCCGATGAAAACCGTAACAGCTTACAGACTGAAACCTTTCTAGTTGTCTGTTATGACAACAAACTTGGCAAGGTGATGTACTGTACTGGACAGTAGCATGTTGAAAGTTGTGCGTTTAAAATACACCCCTCTACTCCACACCAACACAAATATTCACCCCTGCCTCCTGCCTACTAAGAAGAGATCGACCAAGTCCCTCATTCAAGTCTCAGGTCTTCTTGGGCAAGTCAAGTCAAAACCCAAGTCATCATTAACATGCTGTAATTTTAAGTAGCAAAGAAAGCAAACAATGCTTTTGCAAAAGCAAAACTATTGCTTGCTTTTAACTTCTTTAAAATCAGATTCTGTAGCTAGAATTACAACATGTTAATGATGACTTGACTTGAAGTTGACTTGGAACGTGACTTGACCATGAAGACTTGAGACTCGAACGAGGGACTTGATCGCATCTCTGCTACTAAGAACTTAAAGGGGAGGGGCCATTGTGTATGAAATTGTCATAAATGTGATTTTTCGCATATAAAAAAATGAAAAGGATTTTAGAAGGTCAGAATATCTCCCAACAATTTGTAATAGCCACGTGTGTGGCTAAAATCAATAAAAAATAATAAATTAACAAAATAATGGAATTTATTCCATTAAAATAGCATTTATTAAATATCGAAGAAGATGCTTGGATGTGTTGTCCGCGAACTGCTCGTCCGCCGCTGCTCCACCACCACTGCCTCCTGCAATCCCACATCACAGAGCATTTAGACGTCATAGCTATCCGATCTATCGGCACTACGAGACGGCCTTGCGCCTGCCGCGCGCAATGTCGATGCGTAAAGTCATTTTCCTACAAATGTACTGCTGCTGCACCCCCACCACCAAATAAATGATACTCCATAATGATGATAATGCCATACATTTTATAATGTAAATATCACAATAATCACAGATCAATTTACAAAACGACTGCACGGGTTGATGGTCAAAATGTTTTAATATATACCACGGCGTTTCTTTCTCCCCGTGAGTAAGTGACACTAGGCACTTTGAGTTGCATGTTTTTGCTGATGACAGCGTCACATGTAGAGGAACAGCGGGGTGAACATGTATATTGTAATGTTGCGGGGCCAACTTCTTCTCCCTCTCTCAATTTAATTCCACACACGCGCGCACACACACGATACATTTCACGTCAGCGCCGGTCGGGACGCATGCTCGCGTGCGGTAACTCTTTCTCAACTATCTTTGTGTGCCCAATTAGGCACGTTCCATGTTGTTGGTGACGGGTTCCGCAAAAAAAGCTTGTGCACCCCCCCTTCCTCCAATTGGCATAAATGAATGGGCTCTGGATGACTCTCAGTAGGGTGGGTCAAACCTTGGAAAATGAACTCTTCAGTCCATTATAGACTTGAAGTAAGGGTAGAAGAATGAACTTACATTCCACCCGCTCCTATTCATTGTCTGACTCAATTTATAACTCACAGGGGTTACTGCTGCAATGTGAGGTTAGATCATGCAGTGCCTGTCTCTTATGTAGAAAAGCAAAATGGATCATAATTATCAATCGCAATTCTTTAAAAAACTGCTATAATTGATGTAAATTCTTTCAATGGTTTGTGCTTAACCAGCAAGAAAATACACACAGACACACACACGTACAGACACGCACGCACACTTCACTAAATACACACACATGATAACAGAGGTGCTTTAATCCAGTTTTTCTAGATGGCTTTTTTTTGTCAAGCCCACGCTGGCGAAGCAAGCTTTGTTTAGTCTGGAGCGCGGTGGCTTCAGGTCGAGCCAAGCTAAGCATGATGTGGAATCGACAGAGCATCCAGGAGGACACACTTTTGGACGCATTTTGGATTTTGCTGATATCAATAAAATGCTTCTATTCCTACAAATCTTGTTGTATTTTCACAAAACTTGGTACGCATGATCTGTGGACTACTCTGCATAGACAACTCAAAAGGGATTTATGTCCTACCGTTTGGCCATGACAGCCAATCAAACACGTCTGAATAGGCCATAACAGGAAATGAGCTCATATCTCGGCAGCCCTTCAACGGATTCAAACTAAACTTCGCACACGTGATCAGCATCCCCTCCAAGACAGATCAAAATCATAATTTGTGACGTTTGGCCAATGCTCAGCCCCTTATTGCTGCTTGCAGCTAACTTTAATTTATTCTCTTTGTAATTATTTTATTCTGTATTTTATTCTCTGTATTCTTTCTGTGAGCACACTGTGCATGGGAGGAGTTGCTTTCAATTTCATTATATATCTGTATAGCAGAGATGCGACCAAGTCCCTCGTTCAACTCTCAAGTCTTCTTGGTTAAGTCAAGTCACGTTCCAAGTCAACTCCAAGTCAAGTCATCATTAACATGTTGTAATTTTAGCTACAGAATCTGATTTTAATGAAGTTAAAAGCAAGCAATAGTTTTGCTTTTATAATAGCGTTGTTTGCTTTTTTTGCTACTTTATTAAGATCAGATTCTGGAGATAAAATTACAGTATGTTAATGATGACTTGACTTGGAGTTGACTTGGGACTTGACTTGCCCAAGAAGACTTGAGACTTGAATGAGTGAGTTCGGTCGCATCTCTGCTGTATAGTAACAAACTCTAATCTAATCTGATCTAATGCTATAATCTATTATTACCTTTAAAAACAAGTGTAAATTTAGTGGTGTGAGAATCATGGGCACTCCAAGTGATACGATATGGATAATATTCATTAGTTTTAGTGAACAATGACGAAACAATAAAATTTAAACTGCATCGCAGTCTAAGTCTTGGCAGCAAACTTCCTACAGCTCAACCAAGACAAAACTGAGGTCCTACTTATCGGTCCCAAAGCTCAGAGAGAAATGATCTTACCGAAACTACACTATCTAACTCCGGCAGATTCCGCTAAAAACCTTGGTGTGACCTTCAATACAGGGCTGAATTTCATCCCACTTGTTAAGAGTGAGGTGGGCTTCTACCACAAGAACATCGCGAGAGTTCGACCATTTCTGTCACTGGCCAGTACAGAGGTGCTGCTGCATGCTTTTGTCTCTAGTCGCCTAGACTACTGTAACGCCCTACTCTCTGGTCTTCCTAAAAAGACCACTAATAACCTACAACTCTTTCAAAACTCAGCTGCTTGGGTGCTGACAAGGACCAGAGGGCGGGAACACATTACTCCAATTTTGAATTCTTTGCACTGGCTCCCTGTCCGTTTCAGAATTGACTTCAAAATACTTCTACTGATTTTAAAATGTGTTAACAAACTCGCCCCTCCGTACTTAGCTGATCTGCTTGTACCATATCAGTTGCACGAGTTAACTCCAAATCACATGGAGAGGCCGCATTCAGCTTCTATGGCCCTCGACTATGGAATGGTCTTCTGGAGGCCCTCGGGGCTGTGGAGACTGTGGATGTTTTTAAGAAGAAGACACATCTCTTTGTTTGCGTGTGTGTCTGTGTCTATGGTTGAGTGTGTGCCAGTTTGTTTGGGTGCGATGTTCTGTTTCTGTAAAGCATTTTGTGTTGCTCTGCATGAAAAGTGCTATACAAATAAATAAAGTTTGAGTTTGAGGTGATTGTAGGTCAGTTGGGAGAGTCAAAGACCGAAAGGCTGGAATCACGGTTCCGTCTAGCCTGACAAGCCAGAACCAATGCATCGTCCACGAATCGCACATCGCTAGCCGTTGCATAGTGCAATGTACGTCTAGCAATGTGCGATGTGTGGACGATGCATTGCTTCAGTTGCCTAAGGTGGGACAGTGAAATGTAGTATTGAACAGCTAGACACATTACCATAGGAGGAAGCTAAGCTTGTGACGCTGCCCCTGCCTGCGAACTAAGGCACAGGCACCATACATGTGCTGGATGTGGGTGTCTTACCGACTGCACCATAAAACCAGCACATATTCAAGTATTTATTTCTAGTCAAGTAATCACAATGAATCAAGTAATTGTTTCAGCTGTAAACATCACCTGTACTCAAGTATAAAATGCTGTATCATGAGTTTATGGCCTGAACAGGTGCGTCAAATCTGCAATTCAACTAGGCTTCGCACGTCTAAGATGTAGTGAGGTACGGCTAGATTTAAGCAGGGCAGATATGCGTGTGTGTGTGTGAGAGATTTGAGAGAAAATAGATCTTTCAGGGCTGTTGTTCTTGGAGACCATTGGTTGTTTTGACGACGAGACACAATGCTATTCATGAATCCCATCCAAGCCCTCACCTGAAGTTTGTGTGTGTTTGCAAGTGTATGTCTATGCTCGCCTTTGTGTGTGTGTTTGTGTGTGGTGTCTGTATGTGTATCAGTTTGTCCAGCATTTTCTGTGCATCTGTGAGTGCCTGTTTATCTGTATCTCTGTGCGTGTCTGTATGTATGTATGTATGTATGTATGTCTGGCTTGTGTGTTTGTCTCCCCTGCACTGTCTGTATCTGTGTGTGTGCGCGACTGCGTGTGTCTGTACATGTGTGTCTGTGCATCTGTGTGTGTCTGTAAGCTGCTTCCTTTGTTTCCTGCCCTCCAGCTAAATGTGTGTCGTTCATTTGTGCCTGTTCGCCGTGTCGGTGGGAACGTGTTGGTTATTAGCCCGGGCATAACCGTCAATGTAATGTTTTACACCTTCTTTTATGTGCAAAGACTTTTTTTTTCTTCTCGTTAAACACACAAGCACGCTGGCTAAACAGATACAGTTACAGGCGGCGATATTTATAAAATCAAACAGGCTGCGCATAAACATCGTCATTCCATTACATCCCCACTAGTACACTTTACTACACTTTACACTGTACTACATACAGGTCACAGCTTTTCCCTATGCGGGGTCACTGTTGTGAATGACCCATTTCCAAATAGTTCTGTTGTTGACCATCTCTTCGTTGATCTTCTTCTCCTTGTATTTCTGCAGTCTCTCCAGCTTGTTGTGGGTTGTCCTCGTCTTCTGTTTCCTTGTATTTCCATCTCCATCACTTCTCTTCCTACGTTGTCTTCCCCAACTCTTCTTCTTAGGTGTCCAAACATCTAGCCATCTAGGAGTCTAGCCTCCTGGATCTTCTTAGAAACTTCTACCACTTTCACTGTTCCTCTTATGTACTGGTTTCATCTTGTCTCTACGTGTAACTCCTACCATCCATCTCAGCATTTTCATCTCTGCCACGTGACGCCCAATTTATATATCTTCTTTAACGCCGCGGCTGCCAAACTGTATGTTAAAGAAAATGACTGCTTTGTGTTCTTTGCCCTTCAGTCTTACTGGGACTCTTCTGTTGCACAGCACTCCTGATACTCTCCTCCAGTTGTTTTAGCCACACTGGCAGGGGTTAAAATTAACTTTTTTCACAACCGTCCCGAAACCGTCCCGAAAAACATTTTGAACCGTCCCGAATCATCCCCGAATCGTCCCGAATTTTCTGCATTTTCTTTTTTTACATTTATTTACATTTTCAGTTGTCTTACTGATAAATCGTTCGAGAAGTATGAATACATTAAAGTTGTTAAAAATCTCTAAATAAAGCTGCTTGGTTTTGCCCCAACATAAAACATTTTTTTTCTACCTTGCGGTTTTTGACTGTTGAAACATGATTTTTCATGCATTAAATAATCGTACAAGACTCTTAATTGCAATGCAAATGTTTTATTAACAATCTGAGGATGTAAATACATTTACAATAAATATGAGCATTCATTGACTATTATAGTAAAAAAAAAACGGTAGTACTCTAACGGCAATAGGGTTGAAAATTTTTGTAACCCGTTAGTTGCAATTTGTAGTAGTAATTACAGTTGTAATCCGTAACGTAATCCTGTTACCCAATGTTAAAAGTAACGTAACGGATTACTTTTGGATTACTTTCAAATAGATTCAATAAAATCACGTCAATTTAACTCTTTTAAATGTACATAAATGTACAAATAGTTTTGTTTTAATTAAAGTCAAATTAAAGGATATAAAACATAGTTTTATGTTTTCACATGTTTGAGCAAACTGAACAAATAAAAAATAAAATAGTATGCAAGTTTTTTCGAGTCGAGGCAAGAAAAATGACAGCCTCCCTAAATATGTATTCTACATGGCAGAACCGCTGCAATACACTTGCCACACAGGGCATTTAAACGCGATGGGTATCCGATCTAACGCCAACCGTATAAGTTGACGTTCCCCTACTATTGCTGGATGTATCTGTGTGCGACACAGACACTGGAACAAAAGATTTGCGCATGATGACAATCTCGTCCGGCCGCACTTTTCTCGGGGACCACGTTGCGTGAGTGAAGCCCCCCCCCCCTCCTTCTGGCCCGGTTTAAAGCTGCTAGCCGCGGTTAGCGGTGGTTAGCACTCTGTGCTCGGCGGCGTCGGCCCGCTCGTCCGCTGTTCCCGCGGCTCGTAGCTTTAAGCCGGGCCAGTCCACCCGGCCTCTGGACCGGGTGGGGGTTGTATCGTGCTCCGTGGTTGGCCTGCGGGGGGTGGGGGGGTCTTGTATCGCGCTCCGTGGTTAGCCTGCAGTGTGCTTTCATCGTCCCGGGGGTGTCCCGAGGCCAAAAATTGTCCCCATGTCAATTAATTGCGTCCCCGGGACGACGGGTCGCCGTTAATTTTAACCCCTGACATATGTTTGCTCACCTCAGACAGATTTGCCGCTTGGCTCCTCCTCCTTCCCTACCCCTTTTCCAGCTAATTCTGAATGAAGCCGGGAATGGAACAAATGGCAAAAAATACCGGCGCAAAAAATACTTGTTTCAATTTCAAAGGAAAAATGGCAGATTAATCGACCAAATTAATCGTTAGTTGCAGTCTGCTAGACATCCCTGTTAACGGCGTACCTTAATGTAAAGCGTGTTAGCACATGGTTTGCCATAACTCCTGCCTGAATGACCTCGCTCCATTGTCCCTGTATCACCTCTGTAGTCTTCTCGCTAACGCTTGAAATATCCCTGGACATTCTTCAAAGCACTCCATTCATCCGTCAAGGTTCATTTCATTTCAGACTCTCCGATTCACACAACTTCTACTCATTTAATAAAGTAAAGTGGAAATTAATTTTATTCCCGCTGGAAGTTAATAATTAAACTTTAATCAAATGGAAGCGCCCTGCTGCAAGGCGACACATGGCAAAGCGCAGGATGATGCGTACGTGAAAATGAAATGAATACTTTAACATGGTATTAAAATTAGTATTTGAGGCAGGCTCCTTGACATCTTGTATAGAGAACACATCAGCAACGAAGAAGTGAAAGCCAGAATAAAACAAGCCATTGGACCGTATGAAGATCTACTAACCACAGTCAAAAAACTAAAACTAAAATAGTACGGACATGTCACGAGATCCCAAGGACTCTGAAAAACAATCCTTCAAGGCAGTGCCAGGTGGAAGGAGGAGAGGAAGACAGGCAAGTTGCAGGCTGAGTGACACCATATGAGTGGCCGAGGACAGCGAGAGATGGATAGAGCTGGTCACTAAGTCTTCAGTGGCGCCCCAACGGTCAGCCAGACTAGCATTCAATCGTATATCCGACGAAAAAAGAAGAAATTGAACGGGTTTCCCAGATTATTGAATTCGTGGGGCATAGATCCTCACTAAAATATTAGGGTGTGGAATAGCACAATGCAAGCTACCACCATCCTTATAAAATAACAAAAGGATGGTGGTAATAGGTGTGTGTGTGCTGTACCATTAAATAGACAAATTCAAAAATAACTTGGAACACAGCAACGTAACGGCACCGGAAGTCATATTCAGGGTAGAATTCTTACCGGAACCTCCTGCCGAACCTGTTCCAGTACTGTTTTAACCTTGCTGCCGTTACAGGCTATTACATTTGTCGCCATCTAAATTTATAGTCGAATAATCCGCGATTAATCGTTTACTCTGCTGCTTTGCCTGAATGTAGGGGATGGAATGCATCGCGCGTGCCTCCGCTGCGAAAGATCCTTGGTGTTGGCGTGATAACTTTTGAAGGGATAGATTGATTTGTCTCAGATTCAGTGTGCTAATGCCCTAGGTTCATGGACTGATGAGATTTTGAAGACCAACACTTATTCAAGATGGGCAAATTTTGGTATAATAATTTGAAAATACCAAGTAGGTTTCATATATGGAGAGGCGGCGTTGAATATGTGAGGAGATATTATGATCCGACCGCAAATTGACCGTGCAGCCTTAAAAAAGGCGATCGTTCAATTATCTCTATTCGACTTGATTACTTGTTTCAGCCCTAGTTGTCAAGATTTCCAATGCCCTGCTTGTATCGGAGGCGGCCTTTGGCAATCGACGCAGAGCAGTGGAGGTATTTCAGCTGACTGTCATCCGGCTGTGGAAAGAGCCGCGCCCCGCTGTCCGCTGATATATCCGTAAAACCCCATCACCCGACGCGGGTGATGGGACTTTAAACGGGAGCGAGAGGAAAATTGATAGAAGACATTTGCCAGTTGGCAGGGCGTGCAGCGCTTGGCAAATATATCCAAATAAATGCAACGGATAATTAAAGTGTTGATGGTGCGGCTTCGCTTACTCTGCAAATTTTTCAACACAAAGTCAGCAGTAACAAACTAGCGCGGCGGCCCGTTATTCTTGTGGTCAATTTGGGCCATTCAACTAGAATAACTGTTGAAATACCACTGTCGGTGCTAATTTCATGTGCTGCTTGTTGAAAATGTTGAAAATCAGATTTCATTAGCCCCGTTTACATGGTACCAAAAAGCTTAAACATAATCATATAGGTGGATTTGATTCAAACGTGCTCATCAATAGACGGGTTTACGCGCGAAACACTGGTGGGAGTCATTTTGTCCCGCCGTTTTTAAGGTCAGTTCCGGTGCCTAAGTCAACGCTGGCACTGGGCCGAGGTCCGAGCATACAAAACACATAAAACGCATGCCAGTTCAAAATCCAAACTCTAGATGTCGCTCTGTGACCAGTTACACATCACACCACTCTCTCCGATCATAACTTTGTATAAATATTGATGAAATACAGTCAAAATCCGACTTAAAGTTACTCACAGAGTGGTCACATGTTCTTCTGAACCAATAGGCTGGCTGCTTGTTCTAGTATTTCCAAAAAGAATGAGAAAATGGAATGAGTTGCACTGATTATTAAATCATGCATTTGTGGGTTACAGATCCGCACAAGAGCATTTGGGTGTGGAATAGCACACCAGCCGTTTTTAAATAACGCGGTAGGTGTGTGTTCCCACCGAATAGAAAAAGCCAAATACACGCCAAGTAAATGACACCGGAGGTGACGTTCAGACAAGTCCCCCCCCCGAACTCGTCTATACACCTCCGTGGATCTGCTTCAAGTGGATCGGAATAAAATTTGAAGCGGATTAAAAGAGGTGGTCTACGCCGGTCTGCGATCCGCTTATACGATAAAAGTGTCCAGCCCCTCGCAACTCCCTACAGGAGCCGTGGCGGCGACCGTTCCATAGCACCGTTGGCGAAGGTGGGTGTTTACATAAATGTGAACCACACCTGGAACATTCAGGCTAATGCTGCTATCTTTATTAGAACCAGCGCCAGGCTGTTCTACCCCCGTGCAAATTCATGACTTCCTCTTTGGCGGCCAAAAAATGCCCCACTCATCATTTTCCAGCCAATTATGACCTGTACTGTACGGCCTGCCAGCGCCTTCATCTCACTTTCATGTTCACTTTGATTTCTCTACTTTACATTTTTCTTTTTTTTTGCCTTTTTTTCCCTTTTTATCACCTGTAGAGGGAGCTCTTGATGCTCTGGCTAGGCATGTCAATTATTAATATACTATTAACTCATTCAGTGCCAGCCATTTTCAACTTCAGCATGTCCCAGTGCCAGCAACGCCCTGTATACGGCGCCGCTATATGCTCCCTTCATAGGCCCCAGGGCCGGTGTATGCTGCCCTCTGGCAGTCAGATAGAGGTAATGCAAACAATCTTTTTTTTTTTTTTTGCAATAAAAACGCCCTCGGGGGTACCACAAAAGAATGTGGTAACACATCTGTGGCACAATTTCAATACTCTTACCAAAAACTCAACAATTAGGGTTGTACAAAAAACTATTTGAAATTATTAATTTTGTGAGTTAAGTTTGCATATCGATAGCTTTATCGATCAAAAAAAGTTAGTCGACTGAAGTCAGACCGATATATCGGGCCATATGAGCATTTTTCCATATCGGTGCTGCATCGGTATCCGTGAATTTCCCTCCGATACGGAGGAATCTGCAATATTATTGTAATTACATGCACGGTTAAAACTAGTCATATCATGTCATTTAGTCATTTTCTCTACAACTGTCCCTTATCCCTAATATAAAAGCAACATTACATATTGATAACTATGTCAAAGAAAATAAATGACATTTAAATGTAGTTTGTGTGTCTCATTATCCATTTACTTTCCATGAGCCAGGTGTCTAATAAACCTAAGTAAAAGAACACCAGCAATATGTGGCATCACCTGAAAAAGACTCGCCCTGTTCTAAATGCCATGGAAATGACTACTACACTAAAGAAGTAACTTCTTCCCAACCCTGTTAACAAGCTGGTTGACAATTGACTGACGACACTTTTTGATTCAGGTTTTTGCTTTCTTGTATAGCTCTGAAATTGAGCAAAAAATCTTGGTTGAATTTCATTCCCCAGCCCTACCTATCACAGAGGCTTGGCTTTTATTAAAGTAGTGTTTTGCACTGGGGCACAAAGTCTCTGTTCACTAGACCAATATCACTGGCATAGCTCAGATTATGTAGCAGAGCCAGCGTGAAGGCCTAAACCTCCACAGCTTGTTGTTAGGAGTACAATTCATTCAGTCACATAGACTCACACACCGGGGACACTACTGCAGTGGATTTTTAGTGTGTTTAAGGGGGTTGTATTTTTCTCGGCCAAACAAGCTTTACAGTGAAACGACCTCTACCATGCTCTGTAGTGGACAGGAGTCTGTACGCAGTTACTGTGGTTGTTGCAAATAGTAGTCTGGTCTGTAGTAGTGTTGCACCGATAACGGTATCAGACAGACCCGGTATTGGCTCATTTTTTGAGGTATCGGCGAGTTCCAACTCGGGAGTATCGAACCGATGCCATTTTTCCCTGCCTGTATGAGACTTAAACGCAGCTATTGGCAGCGTTCTCAGCTGAGCGCTGCCTGCAGCCGCGCTGTTTTGGTACGGCAGCCAGTGGAAGCGGAGGTTGTGGTGAGAGGGGCTGTATACCGAGTATTCACTGCCGTGCGGAGTATCCTACGGCACTTAATGTCTGCAAATGCGATATATTTCAAAGGTGTACAGGACTGTTGATCGCCAAAATGTGTCTTCCTACTTTCTCCCTCACACACACCATGTGCTGTCTTCCTGTGTCCACTAAGCTCTGCCCATGCCTGAAAAAAAACTCACAACGGGAGGGCTGAGCGGACAGAGGAAGACAACACAGCATGTCTGTGGGAGGGAGAAAGTAGGAAGACACTTTTCTTAAAGTTTGTTCAAAGCGAGTTACTTTTTGGCGATCAACAGTACAGCTTTGAAATATATCAACTTTGCAGACTTTAAGTGCCACAGGATGCTCCGCACAGCGGTGAATACTCTGTATACAGCCCCTCTCACCACCAGCAGAGTGGACTCCTACACTGCTACTCAAGTAGCGGCTGCTCAGCAGAGAACGCTGCCCATAGCCGTGCCGTTTTTTAAGATTGTGACTAAGTTGCACTTCAGTATTTTGCATTTGACAGCCGAAATTTGGGGTTTAACAATTCTACTTTCTTGTTTTGCACTACAATTGTTATAATTTTATGAATGTTGCACTATTTTGGCCACCAGGTTTTACCAGGTAGGCAATAAACATTCTTCTGGATTCACTTGGTATTAATCTTTTTCCTGTTTCACAAAGGTATATGTATACAACATTTCAAACAGTGATATCGGCATCGGGCGATACTGCACAATCAGGTGTCGGGTATATAGATCAGTGGGTAGTTCCAGTTAAAGTTCTAGGCTGAACATCACTTCCGGTGCCATTTATTTTGCCATGTCTTTGAATCTTTTTCAACACCTACAGAGTTATTTAAAAATTGATGGTGGTAACATGCGCTGTGCTATTCCACATCCAAATGCTCTCATGTGGATCTATTTCCCACAAATACATGATTCAATAATCTGCGCAAGCCGTTCCATTTACTCATTCATGTTGGATCTACCAGTGTAAGCAGCTATCCCATTGGTCCGAAAGAACATGTGACCTCATCAGTGAGTGACTTCAGGTCAGATTGACT
>OMKY01094590.1:4486-21789 GCA_900302395.1 Bregmaceros cantori | reverse complement strand
AGCACTGTACTTAAGTAGAATTTTCAAGTGTATGTACTTTTAGAAGTACCGTATTTTCCGGACCAATGAGCGCAGCTCTCTAAAAGCCGCAATCCCGTAATTTAAAAAAAAAACATGGAAAAAAAGTTATATAAGCCGCACCGGCCTAAAAGCTGCGGCCATTTACTAATATTAATATTCCGTTTAAATTATTAGAACTGAACTGGACTGATCAGTCTCCGAACGGAGCCCGAAAACAACGTCGCTTGTCAAAACAGCACCAAACAAAACAGATCGGTTATTGATTGCTTTACTCCTACGTACGAGGAGTAAAGCAATCAAAAACGATAGTTAGATCGATCGATAGATAGATTTATTAGATATAATATTTATTGTCATTGTCACAGTCGTACAACCACCCGATCCCTTCATGCAGCCAACACAGGCAAACAGCGGAACACTAACACAATCAAAGAACCAATAAAATAATTAAAATCTACATAAAAACATACCAGTTATGCAGCGAGTTCAGTGTTGTTCTGTTGCGCTAATATTCACTCCGGCTCTCTGCTCGCATAATATTCACCCCGGGTGACGTCGAAGTCCATGCTAAGCGGGTCGATTTACTCCTTTGCGCTTCACTGCGAGATCGATGGCGTTCAACTTAAATGCGGCGTAATATGAAATCCGTGTTTGTTTTCCATGATGATCCTTGAGGGATTTGTAAAAATAAAAAATAACTGTTGTAAAACTCTCCGTGTCACACACTCCATGCGCCGTGCCGTCCAACTTCCGCTTCCGGTGCATAGTTTCCCAGGACTCGCCTACCCCGTAGCTCTGACCTGGAGGCGGGCGCAATCCTTTCGCGGCCATCTTGCATAGGTTTGACTTGTGACTTCCAGCGGCGTTTTTTTTATTTTATGCTAACGCGCCGGTGGAAAAAAAACCCAGAATAGCCGCACCGCCTCATAAGCCGCATAGTTCAAAGTGATGGAAAAAAGTAGCGGCTTATAGTCCGAAAAATACGGTAAATATTTAGTTCAGTAGATGGCTGCGGCGTTTAGCCCCATGCGTCTTATATAAATACTTTTCCATGTTTTTTGGGGTTTTTTTAAGCTGCCGGTACGGCAACCAATACGGGTATTGGTCGCAGCTCTAGTAATCTGGCTATGTTGCAGGCTTCATCCCTCCTCCGCTCATCTTCGGCATGGGCATCGACTCCACCTGCTTGACGTGGAGCCAGGTGTGCGGCGAGCGCGGGGCCTGCATGCTGTACGACAACGTGTCGTACCGCCACCTCTACGTCAGCATCGCCATCGTGCTGAAGACCTCGGCCTTCCTGCTGTACGCCACCACGTGGCGATGTCTGCGCTCCAACTACCGCAAGTACATCGCCCAGGCCAGCGACGGGAGCAGCGGCGGCTACCCGGTGCCCGCCCACGTCATGGCGTCCTCCGTCACGCTAGACCAGCTGGGGAAGGAGCTGACGCACGAGCCCAACAGCCACACCCACTTCCTGTCCAACAGCCACTCCCAGCACTTCCTGTCCAGCCCAGAGGAAGCACCCACTTCAGCAGACAACATGGAGTCTGCTCTATAGGGCCAGGTATGTGTTCTGTATAGGCGAGTTGACGCGCCAAAAACAGGGGGGTGACATTTTGAAAATACGACTTTGAGTGACCCACTTAGTGTGGTCACATGTTCTTCCACACCAATGGGATGGGAAGTCCATCAAAAATGAATAAATGGAATGGGTTGCACAGATTATTGATGCGTTTGTGGGGCATTGCTCCGCACTAGAGCGTTTGGGTGTAGAATAGCACAGTGCAAGTTACCACCACTATTTTAAAAAAAAATGCAATAGGTGTGTGCTGTCCCATTAAATAGACAAGTTCAGAATGACCTTGCAACTGTGATTGGTTTGTGAAGTGTGAAATAAAAAATTGTTCACAAAAAAAATAGTTCAAACACAGCGATGTAACGGCGCCACAAGTCCTATTCAACCTAGAATTTGAATGAATGAATGAATGAATTTTATTTTAGGACAGACAGTACAGAGCCATTAAACATTTCGGCATGAGACATGTGATACGTAAAGATGGTTGTACAAGACAGGCTTAGCAGAGTTTCTATATTTCACCCGACTGTCCATGGATGGAGTACACACTCCAGTGGGGAACTTAAACAAGTTTAGAAACAAGTAGAAACTGGTTAAAAGGGCTACATTTTGAAGGGAACTACCCGCCGATCTCTTATTTGTCAAAATAGATTTCAAGGTAGATTTTAGATGTTTTTGCAAAAAAAAGATTTTGCCGTTTTTTCGGTGCACTTTATTGATAGTCTTAGCATGACGGATGACATAACGGTGTATAGCACATGCGGATGAGAGGAAGTCGCAGGCAGGAAAGTATGTACATGTGTGTTTTTTCACTATGGATTTTCAGTGGTGTTTACCTTTACAGTTTTTCATGTTTTTTTTTTGTGCGTGTATGTTCCGTGTGTGTGCGCATCTGTGTTGTCGCACAGCTTCGGGAGTGGACAGAGTGACAGACGACTCGAGCTCCACCAGGTGGCACTAAAGATGATGCCGACGATGGCTCCGACAAAGATGATGCCACAGACATGCCAGCATGGTGTTGCCATGACGACCAGCCTAGAAACAGCCTCTGCACCGTATAGTTTGTCTTTTAAAAACTTTTTGGTTTCAATTGGTTCCGGATTGTTTCTTTCTTTTTCCTTTTCTTTTTTTTTTTGATTAGTGGACCTCATCATTTTAAAAAGTATTCACTTAGCCTATCTTCCTCTGCAGAGTAAGATAGGATGATATGAGGGTAAGAGAGATGATCCCGTAAGCCTTCCGAGACTGGTGGAATGCAGAGAACACAGGAATGGGCAGAGCCCGTCTTGTCTTGAACTGCTGTGAACACAGACGCTATCGAGAACAGCGAAGGAATGAAGACAACATGGAAATAGCCTGCATTGAAATATCGGTAAAACGCTTATTGTATTATGGTGTGTGTGCCCCGTAAGTTAACGACCAAATTCCATCGAAGAGTTTGTTAACGTTAACAATCTATCTTGACGTTGTCTCCACAGACACAGTTAAATCTAAGCGTATGCAAGTGGGGAGAGTGTGCTGGGTGGAAACATGGAGTGAGGCCCAAAATGGTTCAATTTGTCATAGGTCTTATCGAGATCTTTAAATCGAGACAATTTTTCCTAAACTTGAACAAACAGCCCAGGATAGACAGTGATGGAGGGGATAGATGAGAAAATAGGTAGATGAACAGAGCGATCATTTATATATGAAAAAAAGATGTCTGTTGACGTGTCAGAATGTTCCAGAGTTTTTAGCTCTACTTTTACTCCTCATGAAGACTTTCTGCCAGGGATAGATTCTGGTGCCGGTTATAGCTCTAAAATGTAAAAGAATGCATTTTATGAAAAGTGCTATTATTATTATTATTATTATTATTTCCTCCCCATAAATTACAGCAATGTGCTCCATAAAACAAGTTTATTGGATATTAGTTTAGGATATTTTTCAGAGAACTATGTTTGTTTGTGTTTTTTGGAAGAGTCGAGAGAGAGAGAGAGAGAGCTTTTTTCTTATAAAGGTGTGAGTGTGCGTGTGTATATGTAGGAGGCTTAAGTTGCTATTTAAGTGTGTTGCTAGCCATTAGCGCTTCCTTTTTACAATACGCACCGCCCCACCGTCCCACCCACCCAGAAATAGCTGTCCAATCAGACCGTGGCCTTCAGCTCCTGTCTGCCCCCATCCCTCCTTCCCAGCGACCGACACGTTACATCGTTTTGTTTTTCAGTCCCGTCCCAATCCCCTCGCGGGCCTGGCCTTAGCCATCACCTCCATTATTAGCAGCCACTGCTAGGCATGTCGCCATGATAGCTTGAAATAATCACAAGTCAATCCTGATTATAGTGGTTTTAAAAATAATTAAATAATAATTATTGGTGGTTAGTTGGTTTACGAATTATCATGAATGCGAGTTCAAATTGCAATTAATCAATGACAATAAGTCACCAGTAGCATTTTTACTGTATTTCCCCAACTGCTTGGTACATCTGGATTGCAATGTGACGATGGAGCCACAAGGGGGTGCCCCCGAGCTCGAATGCGTTGCTTCGTGGCTATTAATGTCACTTACTCATAGACTGTATATAAAGTCAATGCACTTACTATATGGAGTCAGTGGCTGTGTCCGAAATCGCTCCCTATCCCCTACTCCCTACCCCCCATATAGCGCACTCACTTATAGTGCACTCAACAGCAACGGCCAAGATTTCAGACACTAGAGTTGGCGGCGTCAAATTTATTATAAAATATATATAATTATTATTATAAAATATAATTATAAAAAATATAATTATAAAATCCAACAATCATCACAAAAAGTCAAAAGTACTTACTTTTATAACGATTTGCAGTGGTCGGTCACTATTTGTTCCCGCCGAGCCATTTTTAAAAAAAATTAAGTTTAGGTCGTTTTGCATTATGGGATACTTTCAGTGAACTATATAGGGTACATGGAGAATTCGGACACCCCTACCAAATGGCGTGCTCCCCATATAGTGCACTATATGGGGGATAGGGAGCGATTTCGGACACAATAAGTTAACATTTGGTACATACAAAGATACAGCTTTCTTCAAAATATCTCTTTAACTAAACTAAACGTACCAGTATTTCGGTATAAACTTACCGGATTTCCACAGGTGTTTTATTTGACATCCAGTATGGTCAGTACTGGACAACACAATTAATGGATCTCCAAAAAGTTGAAACAACGAGACATCTGGCTGACTAGTATCAGATTGTCGGATGGTGATCCTCAATAACTACTACTAACGAGTAGCCTGGCGAGCCAGAACCAATGCATCGTCCACGCAGCGATGTGCGATGCGTGGACGATGCATTGGTTCTGGATCGCCAGGCTAACTAACAAGCAGATACGGGCAGGGTAGCCATAAAAATTACTTGAGTAAAAGTATTGTTACCTCAACAGAATATTACTCAAGTAAAAGTAAAAAGTAGTCATCCAAATAGTTACTCAAGTAAAAGTAAAAGTGGATGGACAATTCGTTGGTTCTGGATCGCCAGGCTAAGCAAGCGCCCGACCATCACCCCTACCCCCCATCCATGCCATCTTCATTCACGACTTTCCTTATATTTCCCTCCGAGTTATTGGAAGCTCGGCATGCCGATAACGACCCGACCGTGATTAGCCGACGTCACTTTTGAGAATTCGCTCACCGCTGTGCCAAAGCAGAGGCGGGTAATGTTTTTTTTCTCTTCCTTTTTTTTCCTTTAAATCCCGGGCTGATCCACGAGTTTGATTACAGCATGCCAAGTTAAAAAAAATAGAATGCATGCCGTTTAAAACGAACAATAACATTATTATCCAGTATTACACAAACAGCTCACTTGGACCAACCAGTGGCCACAGACCCAGCTTCCTGGAGAATTAGCCATGCAAAAAAAGTGAAGGGTATTATTATAATGCATAGTGCATTGCGTCCACGGCCGACCTTTCTTTTTTTGAAACAAACTGTCTTATCCATGTGGTTAACCATACGGGTTGGTCTAGAGACGGTGGTTTATATGTAGGACTAGTTAGCACATTAGTCTCATGGGATCCGCCGCATAGCGCTCCCCTGCCCCCCTCCACCCATCCCTTCTCCTGGGCTTACTTTGTAAGAACTTGAATATGTTTTGCATCAAAAACATGAGTTTTATTATGTTTTGGTTTTTCTCTACCACTGTACTGTTATAAGAGGATTCTAATTTTACTGTATTGATATTATATTGGTGATGATAATGATATATTGACGATGGAATGCTTAGACCTGTAAAGTTTATAGCTAAGAGTGTTATTAGAAGCGTGTTCATGGACCTCAGATGATATAGGATTGTTGGTCTGTTTTTTTTTTTTGAAAATGTCAAAAGTGTCCCAGTGTTCACGCACACACAGACATAGGGGTGCTCCGATCACGTTTTCTTGCTCCCGATCAGATCCCGATCCTTTGATTTTAACGATCGGCCGATCCCGATCTCCGGTACCGAGTCCGGATCCCCGATACCGAGTCCCAATACAGAGTTCTGATCCTGCAAAAATTGGTAGTGCCCAAACTATTTGGCACAAGTGTCAATTTCAATAATAGTCAAAGTAAATAAACAGTCATTTGGCTCCCCAACTCATTTACCGATCCTAACGGGGACAAAATCACGAGTCCCGATCCTTGGAAAAAAGTCAGATCGGCCCCCGATCACCGATCTGAGGATCGGATCGGTGCACCTCTACACAGACATACACACACACACACACACACACTTCTCGTGTGGCAGTGTGAATAGCAGCACGTAGGAAGAACGACAATTTCTTATTATATTTCAAAAGCAGTCATGCCTTGTTTCCACTATGGGGGCCAGGATGGTAATGAATGGTACTGAACAGTTATTTTATTGTTCCCAATATCACTAAATCATTACCTTACTGGTTACACGCATTCCAAAGCCTCCGCGCTTCGAAATTAATTTTGCTGTATCATTTTCCGTGATGTAAAGTGGAAATAAAAAAAACGATCTGCTTATTTTGTTAGGGTCCCTCCAAAACCTTAACCCTAACCTAACCCCAACAAAAATAAGAGGATCGTTTTTGCTAGCCCCTGCGGCAGAGATGTAGACGAGTTCCGAACTCACGAGTCGGAGTCCAGTCTTTAGGGGTCGAGTCCGTGTCGAGTCCGAGTCATTAGGGTACGAGTCCGAGACTCCAGTCATATTTTTCTATTGTTTAACGGCAATCGACACTTGTCTGACCATGCCGTTGCGCGCGTGGATGGAAAGGTCCGAGTCGAGTCCCATTTTTGGTGACTCGGGTGACTCGCGAGTAGAGTCTTTTCACTCGAGTCTGCATCTCTGTCCTACGGTTGGGAGGCCTCGTCGACAGGATCCATATTGTATGGGAGAAGCAAAAACACTGACATCTGGTGGTTGGTCATCAGAATTGTCATCGCAAGCGAGGCTTTCAACCTTTAGCCATCACCTCAATCACGGTCTTTTCAGCATCACACGGCGATCTGGCAAGCCAGAACAAAAGAATCGTCCACGCATCGCACGCGACTAGAATGATCAATTGGTCTGGATTGAGCAGGCTCGATCAAATTTTAAAAAGTGTCAATCAAATGGAGTTATCAAAATTCAGCACAGTAGGCGTGATTTGAACGGCTTGATTCGAACAAGGTCCGCCCAAATTTGAGTGACTGGTCTATGTTGTCTTCCTGGTTGGTCCAGACCCACTGGACCGCCTAGTTGCGTGCGATCCGTGGACGATTTGTTGGCTCTGGCTTGCCAGGTTATGTTTAACCAGCCCGTCTTGTGGTGTGAGAAAGCCATGGTGTGTATGCACTTGCCTCCTGCGAATATCCAAACTTAGTATGCCCATTTTGGATGATTTGGCGAACTTATTTGAAAATATGTGCTGAAATGCAAAAACTTGGTTTCACACTCGGGAAGAAAGGGAATGCGGTTCGACATTACTTAGCATTTTATCGCTTTCTCTGAAGTTGTCATTGCATATTTTTACTTTGCCATCGTTGCAACTTGCCGCAAAATACCTTTTTGAGTTCTAGTCCATGACCATGGGCATGCGTGGCAATCACAATCATTTATTGGATGCACATTAGGGCTGCAACTAATGATTATTTTGATCGATGAATCCCCCATTTGTACTGACGATTAATCGATTAAACGGTTCATGTTTCAATTCAAAAATGGATCGATTATCAGCGCAAATTAAATGTTGGCAATATAAATTTTGCAAATTTTCTGTTCTGCTTTCTCCGCTCATTGCTAACATTTCCATTTAGCATGGAAGAGCCTACTCTTCCGTGCTAAATTACAACATAATGGGTTTTGACCCAAGCTTATGTGTTGTCTTTATTGTATTAGGGCCATGACACTGAGAATGGAGAATGGCTTTGGGAACAACATATATTAAACATGTTTGAGCGGAAGATGGGACAAACAGGGAAACAATTTATTCGATTAATCGATTATCAAATTAGTTGGTGATTATTTCAATGAGCGATTATCATCGATTCATCGATTGATCGGTTGCAGCTCTAATGCACATTAGTTGCCAAGTGGGCCTCTACCTTGACGTGATTCGCCAAATTAATTTAGAAAAATATGGGACCTGAAGAAGCAGCTGAAGTTTAGTTGTAAGGTTAAAAGGTCCATTTGCTCACAAAGTGTTTGGCCAGATCTGACTCAAACTTATTTCGTGTGTATTTCAGGTATGCGAACTTGAGTATTTATTGTATTTAATACATACACATATATATTTTTGCTTTCTATGTTTTCCTCATACATGCTCCTGTTTGTACCTACCTTTTGGGGGGGATTTGTTAACTTTCATCTTGAAATGGTGTGTGTATGAATTTATTATTTATTTAGTTCGCTGTGGTGAACTACTAGCATATTTATATTTGAGAAGCTAGTATCAGAATGATAGTCTTGAATTATTCTCAGAAATTGTAAGTCAATCATGGAAATGTCATTGCATCTTTGTGGTGAAGTGCAGTTATGTTTGCACAGAAATAGCCTGTGGAGCGTCCTTTAAGAGGCGTCAGTCTTTGACCTTGACCTTTTGACCTTGTATTAGTTATTTCTGCACCCGAGGTTCTTAATTGAAGTATCAAGTCTGTCCAGGGAAAACATTGATTGCTGATGAAGTGGCTAAAAATCCATACTTTGCAGTACTGGAAGTTGGGCAAAAGTACCAGGATTTCCTACTTGAGTAAGAGTAAATCTATTCAAGTAAAGTGAAAAGTACAGGATGAGAAATGTACTCAAAAATATTTTTGAAAGTAAAAAGTACATGCTCTAAAATGTACTCAAAAGTATTTTTGAAAGTATAAAGTACAAAAGGCGATAGATTTTCTTGAGGGGCACACCCAAAAACTAAATGAAAAAAGTTAAAAGGTACTCAATGTACTTCTAAAAGTACAGATACTTGAAATTCTACTCAAGTACAGTACTTAAGTATTTGTGCTTCATTACTTGCCATCTCTGATCATAGGTCAGCTTCTTCCAGAGGCGTCACTCCAGTGTCATTCTGTTGAGGGTTGTCTGGTCAAGTCCTGACCATTCATTGATGTTGTCACGCCATATTTTGGGTTGCCTTCCTCTGCTTCTATTGCCCAACACTAATCCCTCAAGGCAGAGTGCTGTCAGACCTATTTGGGATTGCGTTCAATGATGCTTCATTGCTTCGGCTTTGTAGTTCCAATGTTACGCCACAATGGAATGGGCAGGCAAAACATTTGAGAAGAATCAGGTTTTGACGCAAACTCACCCCTTGTTGTCCAAAAAAATGACTTATTAGGGTGGATTGTCCTAATGTGGGCACTTTTTTTTTGCAAGTTCGTAATGTGGGACAGCCAGTTGCCTATCATGGAACAGTGAAATAAAGTGTTGAACAGTTGAACTTAAAGCTCAACACATGACCATAGTTTGGTTTTACCATAGTTCCACTGACATTCATTAGTTTAGGGAGGTGTCAGAGCCACTGGAGGTCCCACATTAGGCCGTGGCCCACATTAGAGCATTGTTGGTGTATCATTAGCAACATCGTGTTTTATTTCTGGATGGACTTGCGTGTTTGTGGTTTTTTTTTTCGTTTCCGAAAGTTAGGAAGTAGATGCATATTGAATATAAATGACGAGGAGGTATGAAGTTTTTGGTATCACTGTACTTGAGACGGGGGGAAAACCAACTCACGCAGCCTACAGACTATGTAGCTACCTACAGCTTGCATCGAAATGTGTTTCACATTGTAAACGACAGGGAACACGTTCATATGATCGTTGTGGCGTTCATGTTGTTTTGGAAAACAATTCCTGAGAAGTAGGGTGGATTGCCCTAATGTGGGTCACTGCCCAATGTGGGACACATATGCTGCAGAGGCTCCGGCTTCGCCCTAAAGTAATAACTGTCAGTGAAACTATGGTAATGTGTCCAGATGTGGGCAGAGTAGCCATAACAATGACTTAAGTACAAGTATTGTTACCTCAGAAAAATATTACTCAAGTAAAAGTAAAAAAGTACTCCACAAAAAAGTTACTTAAGTAGCGAAAGTACTGAGTAACTTTCTGTAAAAAGAGAGAGAGAGAGAGAGAGACCAAGAGAGAGAGAGAGAGAAAGCGCCCGAGACAGAAAGGCTGAGAGAGAACGAGAGCGCCCAAGAGAGAGAGAGAGAGAGATATGTGACAACAGTTCCAGACGGGTGTCGCTAAAGGCCAAGTTAATGTAACGAGTAGCAAATTGCTGACCTCTCAGTAAAAAGCAGTTTTTTTCACCTCACATTTACTTGAGTAAAAGTTGAAAGTAACTTGTCCAAAAGTGAAACAACATCAAAAAATTATAATGGAGTAAATCGAATGCGTTACTTCCCATCTCTGAATGTGTCTAACATTAAGTTCAACTGTACAACACTACAGTTCACTGTCCGTCATCAGGCAGCTGACTGTCCCACATCAGGAAGTGATCACCAAGAGAATATTATGATGCAGAGTGTGAAGGGCTGCAGAGGTTTGTACTGTCAACGTGATCTTAAGTGCTCTAACCAGGGCTACGTGTGTGAATATTTATTCTGGACGCGCTCATTTGAAGGCACTGTATGTAATGTAGTTTGTTTTCTATGTAATAACATTGTGTATACTAAACAATATTAGGATTTGTGCTTAAAAAAATGACAAACGCTGATATGAACATGCTAATATGCTAGTGCACATACTTAGCCCAGGGCTAGGGGGCCATTTTGTTTAAGGTATTGGAAGTGATTATTAACAATTAGGTGATTATTAACAAGCATTAACAATTAGTTAGCTCTTGAAGTTTCTAAGGCTAGCCCTATTAAAAGTGAAAGTTAAAGGCTTGGCTTAGGCTTTGAGTAGGCGTATACAGGCTTTCCCAATTCGAGGCAAAAAAAAAAAAAATGTATTTTTAACTTTTGGGCAAATCCGGTCTCGTCTGCAATGTTATTGAGCCTAAGCCTGATTTCAGAAAAAGAAAATTGTAAATTAGCCCAACAACATTTGATGAACTAGTTAGGCCCATGTTCTCTGGACGGATCTATCTGGCCTTAATTTGGACTAGTTTTTTTTGTTGAAGACATGCTTTTTGCCCCGTTCTGTTGTGAAGTTCCTGTAATTTCAACCCTCTCTGCGTTTTACGTCTCACTAGCGAGAACATTTTTCTCTCTGACTCTTTTCATTGTTGTTGGAACTCGAGAGAAACCCGTTGGTCATGACACAGAGAAACAGCTGTGTTCTTAGATTCATTGGCAGTATTGATTCCCATCGCTATTGTTTTTTTAACAACCAAAAAAAAATTACATACTGTGCCTTCAGGATACCATGTAAAGGTGAATGTAACAATGAGACTTCTGGACCACGAAATATGATATTTAGATTTATAGTTTATACATATATATATATATATACATATATATTGATCTGACATGGCTGTTCCGTTTCGACTGTTCCATTTTGGGCACTTGTTTGGTGTCAAGAATACTTTTCTTTGCCTTGTAAGCGGAGCATTTTCTACATGTGCTTGTGTTTCATTTTAGTCAGGATTTTTGTTTCACCGCGACCGTTCAAAGCTTTTTAAACATCCGGAAGCTTCTCCTCCTCCTCCAGATGTTTCATTCATTCCGTATTATATCATTCCAAAACAACACGCCCCGAATCCCCTCCCCTCCCCCTCTTTTCCCACAATGCAACAGGGTAGTCCGCTCTCAACGGCACCGTCCCAAACTAGGAGGATGATGTCATTTTGAAGGTTGTCTTTTCCGGAGTCCAAGAGTTCAAAGGACAACGAGACATCCAGCAGAACCCTTGTAGCCATGACTGGTCACGCTGCTTGCAGTGTGTTGTTTTTTGGAAAGTTCTGTTAATTGCTCTAGACATTTTCTTATGCGTCTCTCGGAATGGTTATTGAAGAACAATTCCTGTTAATTTTTTTGGGCACAGTGTTTTATTATGTTGATCTAGCTAGCCTTTCTCCGACCCCATCAGCGGTGGCTGCGGCATCTGTATTAACGACACATATCTTGTGAATGCAGGGTTAGCACATTGTGAAATGGCGTTCCTGATGGGAAATGGGGGGAAATGAAACGTCACGACATGACTAAATTTCACCAAACATCTCAGGATGAGTAAATTGCATAATTGGATTTTAAAAAATATTGTGAAATGTAAAACAAAAGCAGATATTTCCTTTTAACCGAAGTGTTTGAAAAAATCGTGCTTGCACCAAGAACAAGAAATTCCATCATCTTTTCTGTACATTATGGCCCCACAACTTCTAATGATTTCGATGAAATGACAATAAATGCAACAGTCGTTGACAAAGTTCCCCAAATGTCTTAAAGTGAGTAAATTGCATAATTTAATCTCAACCTAATCTCTAATCTCCCCAGCTGTTTCAGACATTTAATTTCATGGTCCAAACCATGTAATTACTGGTCCAAGCAACTGTCAATAATGTGCATTTAGTATTTGGTCCTTAAATATTCCACATTACTTGCCGTTAAGAAATGTCTTCAGCAATTACGTTTTCAGCAGACACAGAAAGTATTAATTGGTATTAATTAATTGTATTAATTAATTGGCTCTGGATATGACGAGTGTTCTAGAAACATACTGTAACGGTTCTAGAAAGCTCTTTAGTGTTGTTGAAATATTTCAAATATTACTCCAGCACTCTTCAGCGGTGGAATGAAATTCATAACATGATCAGTTGTGGAACGAAAGCAATGAGTTCCAACTTTGCAGAGATCTTTTCTGAATGTTGCTAGTGAGGTCTATGTTTGTTCCTGGATTACTGATTTCCAGTGGTTAATTTATTCATGACTTTGTATTAAAAGCTTTAAGTTCTGTATATTTTCCTGGGAAAGATTACATGATTGTATGTAAATATATTAAATAATATTTTGGTTTTTAATGAACATGCCTGTGTTGTGCTCATTGTTTTGTATTTCATCAAGAATAAATGCACACACACAGACACATAAACTCATATTTTAGGTTCCATTTGTACGTTGTGAACGGTATGTCATGAGTGTGGTGCTCGAATCTCCCCCAACACCTAAAACTGAACTTATTCCACGCCACTGTAGACTCCGTCCTCCTGTATGGCTGCGAAAGTTGGACCCTGACACCCACCCCGCAGAGGTCATTAGATGGGTGCTACACCAGAATTTGCAAGCTGTTCTGAATGTGGAACGGAGCGCCCGCATAACCATCAAGGACCTGTACGTCCCGCCCCGACGTATGTGGACATCCTGAAGAAAGATGTGGGAGCTGGAAGCTCTTTGGAGTTGGAAACTCAGGTGGAAGCTCGTCTGAGGACGAGGACCGAGAGAAATTCGTAACACAGCTGGGGCCCGGGGGTGTCTCCGTCTGAAATCAGGAAGAGATTGAATCAACTTCTCCCCTAGTCACCACAATCGCGGCAATCGTGCAGGAGGCCGCTTTACCCCACCTCCAAAAAAACATGTTCTAAAGTTAACCTGCTCCATTCAGTGCCCCTGGCACAAGGCATGGACTTTAACAGCTCAGTTTCAAAGAAGGATCTTGGCAACCGAATATAGATGCTACCGGAAGATCCTTGGCATACGCTACACAGACCATAAAACAAATGAGGAGGTCCACACAAGGATCCAACAGGCCATAGGACCACATGGCACTCTCCTCACAACAGTAAAGGAAAAGCAAGTTGAAATGGTATGGCCATGTGCCCGCTCAAGGGGCCTGGCAAAGACCATCCTGCAAGGAATGTTTATAGGGTGAAGAAGAAGGGGAAGACAACGAAAGAGGTGGAAGGACAATATACACAAATGGTCAGGCCTGACCTTTGCAGAATCCCAAAGAGCTGCAGAGGACAGAGATGGATGGAGGACAACGATAGCTGCGTCATCAATGGTGCCCCAACGGCGACAACTTGACGTCACAGGACAGGCAAGGCAAAGGCCAAGGCACTGGCTCAGAAACTGGAGTTGGCCGTCGGGCACTCCACCGCGGCTGCCCACCGCTCTGAGGAAGAATTTCACTGTACGTGTATGCACAGTATGTGTGACACAGACGAGAGATTTCCTGTGCCGAACGGCTGCTATTATCCATCTGTTCCACTACTGGTTGAATCAATGGTTGAATATTTGTTTAATCAGCGAGTGACTGCAGCATACACGTGGAGTTGTTTACATATGTATATGGGGTGTCTGAATACAACTGCAGCAAATCTATTTCTTTATTTACTTCAGGTTCTCATTCCGTGCCATTTTTTACAGAACAATGCCGTCATATCATTTCAGGTATATGTTGAAAGTTGCTTGACAAGACAAAAATGGTTGTTTTGTAGCGCCAGGAGTCGGAGGAGGTGTGTTGTAGACTGACATTTATTGCCCTGGCTCAGCCGAGCTCACAGTCTGCTTGCACAGGTAGAGAGAGAACACGTTCAGGTCCGCTCTATTTATAGCCGGCGGCCGGAACTAACAGGTGAATTATGTAATCAGTGCAACACGAACTATATTCACGTGAACACCACACAAGCCCCCTCAGAATTTAACTGTAGGAAAAAATCCTTAAAACAGGGCGGAACCACAAAACGTCCTCTACGTGTCGGTAACACGCCCATCAAACACGCGCAAAGGGGTGCTTTCATTGAACGGTGAAAAGGCTCGCATAAGCCCATACTTCATGCAACTGCGTTCCATAATTCGACTTAAATTGTGCGCCACGGTCGGAAGTGGGTCCGAGGGAGCCCCAAAACGAGCCACCCACGTACCTATAAACACACACACAATTTCGGGTGTGGTGGTAGAGGCAAGCGGAATCGCCTCAGGCCAACAAGTGGTTCTGTCCACCATAGTTAAAACGTACGTGAACCCGTTTGACGAAGGGAGCGGTCCAACCAGATCCACATTGACGTGGTCGAGCCATCTCTCGGAAATGTCCTGTTTTGGATTTGCTGGCCACCTGAATGTCATCTAGGTAAACAAAAATGAACTGCATGTCGTGCACAATCGAATCCATTTAGCGCAGAAATGGTGCTCCAACACACACAAAAGATCACAGGTGAACGGCGCGGGGCTTAAATTGTCTTGCATGAAAGTGGAAGTATTATCACGTTATGCTTGTTCACGCACGAATACCAGTCCGCACCATGCCGTAGCTTTGCATTTGTTGGCGGTTGGAAATCGCAATTTTGCAACCGGACGGCAACGAACGGCGTCTGACGGTGGCCAAGAAACTACGGTGGAAACTGAGTGTAAGTTAACTACCCATGTGTGTGTGTGTGTGTGTGTGTGTGTGTGTGTGTGTGTGTGTGTGGGGTTAACTGAAGACACGCCTTTCTTCCCCAGATCCGGGGACCCATTCATGGCATACAGATGTATACTGCGTCTTGTCCGTGTTTCTCTTTTGTTAATGTTTGTCATAGAGTGGAGAGCTATCAGTGTATGTTTATAAACCACTGACTGGATTCACCCACCAACCCTGGAGTCTTTGTTGGGACCTCCTCCATCTAACGAACATTACAAGGTTCTGCGATTATAAAGCTGTGTCCTCGTTTTCTGTACAGTCCGCACATTCTGCGGCTGGTGGCTGGAGTGGAGGAGGGTGCAGGGCGAGCCGAGCCTGGTCCACCGCATCCAGCAGGCCTTTGGAGTCTACAGCCAGGGCGTGCGCCGCCGCAAGCATCTGTCGGCGGAACTCGTCGCGCAGCGACGTGGCGGCGTTCTGCTGGGTGAGACGCATCTTATTGATCAACTCTCCGAGGTCCTTATTCAGGAGGCGCTCGGTGCCCTCGATCTGCGGAGATTGGAGACCAGCTCTTCGTTAAGTTCAGTTTAGTTGAGTTTATTTTGAATATGTCAATGAACATGTCATACTTCCTATTCATTAATGGGAAAATACAAATGCAAAAATAAATGAAATTAATACTTAACAAAACATCATAAGAGAAGAAAAACTACCAAACAAATGAGGCATATCCAAAAAGTGTGTGAGAAGAAGTAAAACTTTAATATCGCACCCCTAAACTGTACAATAACAAAAACATCCTGCGTTGTTGTCAACAATACCCGTATTATAGCTATATACATGTATGTGCAAGGTTAAAGGTAAATAGCACGGAAAAATTTGTTCTGAAACATGTTCTTTTCTGATGTTAGTTGAGTCGATACACAACACCTGTCTTGGGTGAAGATGGAGGCAATCAAATTCACCACGTTTGATTCTGTGTAACCAAACATTGGTCATCTTACATACCAGATTTAAATAGGAAAACATTGGAAGTGACGAGCTGCTCCCCCATTTTAGTCAATATGGCTAAGCTAACAGGACACTTCTTGGACGCCATTTTGACTATGTGGCAGAAGGGGCGGAGCCACCCCAGCATTGCTAACATGATAATGCAGTAATGCTTCCTTTTACAGTGACGCTAATTACCATTTATCATAGTAATTACCATCTAGTTATATAGTAATTACTTGGTAACTACATGTTGTTACCAAGTCATTACACAGTAACTACAAATGTAACAATATGATAACTTCACGATAGTTACTGTGTAAATACTTACAATGTTGTTACACAATTGTAACTACACAATACTTATCAAGTACTTACGCAGTCATTTATATTGTTGTTGTTACCATGTAATGACTTGGTAACAACGTGTAGTCACCAAGTAATTACTATATAACTACATGATAATTACTATGTAAATACATGGTAATTAGCATCACTGTAAAAGGAAGTGTTACCAATACTAATGCTATTATGCTAACTGTTGTAGAAGCTCTTATGGAACACAATCCTACCTCAGTCCGGGCTGATGGGTTGAGAGATGGTACAAGTTCATCCACACTTTGGATCAGGCTGCGTAGTTGGATGCCTAGTTTCTAAGAAGGAGAGGTGCGGGGAGAAAGAGAGTGTGAGAGAAAAAAATATATATACATATAAACATAAATACATATTATTTTAGTACTGTATATTATATTTACTGTGTTATCTATCTATCTATCTATCTATATATATATATATCTATCTATATATATATATATATATATATATATAAAAAATATATATATATATATATATATATATATATATATATATATATATATATATATATATATATATAAAAAATATATATTATATATATATATATATATATATATATATATATATATATATATATATATATATATATATATATATATATATTTCAGCGACTG
>OMKY01094489.1:2590-13248 GCA_900302395.1 Bregmaceros cantori | reverse complement strand
GTAAGCATGTATATAAATATATAAATATATATATATATAAAATTATTATATATTTTATATATATATATATATATATATATATATATATATATATATATATATATATATATATATATATATATATATATATATATATAAAGAATAACCTTTTTTTGGTTGATAAAAAACATTGCAGTTTATGGAATTGAGTCTCAGGCTTGGGACTCGGAAGGTCTGTGTCTTTGGGGCGGTACGCCAATAAAACCTTTGAAAGGCAGCAAATCAAATGTCACATTGGAATTGATAAAGAGCAGTAGACTTGTACATCGTAACCATTTTGTTTGCACAACTATTTCATTGTGTGCAAACATTTTTTTGTAATTACGAATAATCTATGTGATTTAATTGATCATCAATATTTTCACTGTGCACGTTGCTGAATACTGATTATTTTTATCACAGTAAACAGTATTTTTTGGTAAATGGCTGCATGATTAACCAATGTGACATCAATATAGGATTCTTTAGTTTATATATCTTACAAAAAATGTAAAGCATCATTTAAAATGTTCCTGTTTACATTAGCATTGTGATACGTTTGTTTATAGATTCAACACCTTTGTTAAATATTGGGGGACTGTATGTACGGGGCACCACATCTGTACATATACATTACATTATTAATTTGATTATATTTAAACACAATAACTAACTGAAGGGAATCTTTTAAAGTGCAGTCATGGAAATGCGTTTCTGTTTTTTTCTTCAATTATTATTATAATGAAGATCAGTTCTATTTCCACTTCGGGGCAGCGGCCCCCTTAATGGAAACTCCTTCTATATTGGTCGCGTTGACTCCGCTCCTGCACGGCTCCTATTTCCACGCACTCCTTTCTATCACATCGCCGCGTGGGTCACGAACTGATGGGCAGCCTGGGCGCCACTCACACTTTTAAACGAATCTACCAATGAGCGCGATACAGGCGCAAGATACAAGCGCAAGATCGAGGATAAATTGGTGCCACGTTGTGAAAAGTAATCTGACTACTGTCTACTCCTTAAAGGAGTAGTAAGTTATTTTACGGACTACTTTGTTATTTTGATGTGATCTTTTTTTTAAATTACTATACATTATATTCAGCAGCTTGCAAGCACCAAACAAATTAAACCAACACGCACTTTGTTCATTCGACTGGCACTGTACATGAGTGTGTACAAATACACAACGCATCGCAGTTCTAATCAAAGCAGAAACATGATAAAAATCAGAAGGAATATTCCGTTCGCGTATGACCCATCTCGGATGGTGTGCGGTCCCGTCGGAATTGAGTGCGTTTCGCGCCATGAGGGGTTAATTCACCCGGCACCGAAGGGGTTAATTCTGTCCCGACTTAATTTGGGACGGAGACGCGAAAGGTTCGGTTTAATTCTCCGCGTTCCTGAAGACGTCCTCCTCCCTTCGGATGGAGCCACCCGAAGAAGCCCCCAATGAGCGCCACTGAGACGGTGAGCGCAGCGCTGACTTCCATGGGTGCGTCTGTAAAAAGTATCCAAACTTTTACCGAAACTCCGCAGAGGTCGCGCATGGTTTTTAAGTCACTCGCACCGCACTCATGGTATCTGCCGCTACGACCTTCCACTGTTCGTGCTCGCTTTTAAAAACTTTTTTTTAACAAACTGCTAAATTACTTACGAATTACAAACCGGATGTCCTGCCTCCTCTCGATCGGAACCGCAATGTTTTCGCTGACCCTCTTCCCCGCTATTGCCGCGACCGAATACGTTCGGCTGGCTGCCACCGCCCGTGGCTGGTATGATGCAATCTGCCACCTGGGCTGGGAATTCCCGCTCCAAACTAATCCCGGGTTTTTTTCCTTTGAATGTATTTTCAAGTGATTTATTCCCTGGGCCTGGCATCATACTGCCATCTTGTTTGTTTAAATGTGCATAGCAATAAAAAAAAATAAAAAAGGGGTTTCATGGCGCGTCCATGGCGGAAACGCAGGGTTACCGCAACGTTTAAACACGTTTTCCTTAAACTTAGTGATTGCAATGCCGATTTCAATAGTTTACATTGATTCCGTTCTATTCTATTGGTACTTATCAAATCCCTATTAGGTGACAGGGAATTAATTGAATAGACAACAGCAGGTATTTAAACGTTATTTGATATGCAACGTTGCACAAGATACAGCACATCACAGCAGAAATTATAGTGTGACACTTTCTACATCTATAATCTACAGCTACTCCTAACTTCAGTTGGAATTTGGAACACCCCTCCTGCAGTGAGCTGGTCGAGAGAGATAGGGACAGACTTGACGGATGGAAAGTGCTGTCACTCTGTATTAACTCATTGATTGCCAGCCATTTTCAGAGTAGAGCACTCCATACTGAGTTTTCGAGCATGAATGTATTCGAGATGGGTTTGCTTACAAAATACAGGGGGTTGGCATTTTGTCCTGTCGGCTGAAATGCACTTCCTGTGTCTGTATAGTTGCCTGTGTAAAGTCATCGTAGTGGACGGAAGTGGCTCATACTTAATCACGAACTTACAATAGATTGCTGGGGCTTACCACGGTCACGTGACCAGACTTCTGGGTTGCAGGGGCTGCTGGGTAGTGTAGTTGGCTTATGCTGAGCATGCCGGTGGCGTCAATCGCAATCACGCTACTCTAGGAGCATGTGCATTGATAATGGGTTGGCACACATACTGCTAGCACTAAAACTACTATTTTTTTTGTACCACTACGGCGCAGGTTTGCAATCTCTGAGTGACTCTAGTTTGTTTATTTATTTACTTATTTTGGACGATATGATCGCAAATCGCAATATTTTCTAGGGACAATATCGTGCATATACAAATTCCAATATCGCCCAAGTCTAGTTTTAAGGTATGCTTTGAAGCTGTCCAGAGAAAGAGAATGGTGCATTTCAGCCAGTAGGGGGTTCCAGAGGGTGGGGGCAGCCACGCTGAAGGCTCTGTCACCAAATGTCTTCAATTGAGGCTGGGGGATGGAGAGGAGGCCAGTATCAAGAGAATCACAGATTCCGGGTTGGGGCGTGAAGATGGAGGAGGTCAGACAGATCCTGGAGGAGCGAGTGCATAGAGAGGTTTGTAGGAGAGTAAAAGTTTGTATTTTATCCAGAACCTGATGGGGGAGCCAGTGGAAGGTTCGGTGACGTGCGTGATGTCATCCCATTGCTTTCATCAAAGTCTGGTTGAAGCTGCCGACTGCGCGCTGCGCAAGTACCTGTATATCCGGAGACAAGGAGAGATAGAGAGAGCTATACAGTATATGAGAGAGAGACACCCCACACACGCGACTTCTTCCGGTGGTACTGTCCACTAGGGGCGCCAACGACAGAGTCAGAATTAATGGGATCCTGTAGGAGCTGAAATAAAAACTATTAACGTCAAATTATGACCCCCCCCCTCCTCCCCACACTCAATTAACTATATTAATTAATATACATTAAAAAATCAATTAGGAAAGACATTTAAATGGGTTAAATCAGGCTGCTAAGATTGGAATATTTGTATTGGAATTCCCATAGGGCTTGGTTTTAGGAGACTAGGCTCCCCCCATACCAACCCGCAAGTAGGCGCGGACGTCAAAACCAACGCGGTCTCCATTTTTATATACAGTCTATGATCAGCACACAACAGCACAGTACAGGGTGTTGCAAAGACCCACGGACGCACATGCGAAAGGGAATACTAAAATACAAATGACCTCCTGCATGCCTTGGTTGAGCAAGGTGGCGCAATAAATCTATTGCTGAAAGAGCTTTGGAGATTTTGAAATATATCATGTAGGAGATGGTCTTCATAAGAAAGAATTGACAAGTTTGTTTCCCAATTGCCGGGCAAAAACGACATCCAGGGTGTCGAGAGAGAGGCCAACCACCGACCCAGCCTTCTTAATCGTTTTATTAAGTCTATTTTGGTCCAGCGTAGAATGGGATACTGGCCATGATGCCCTCATAAAAGACATTTAGAAGTGTTATGACTTTAAAAGACCTCAATTTCCTAAGATGTAACAGGCAACCCTGCACTTTTAAAATTATGGAATCTGTATTTGTTTTCCAGTTCAGTTTATGAGTATGTTTCTATTACTACTATTATTTCCACTACAGTTAACATATTGTTCTTTAATAATACTACCATTACTATTATTACTGCTGCTGTTATCGTTCTACCTGCACCGGGGCGTAGCGGCAAAGCAGGTTATGTTTTTTGCCGCGTTGGTTTGTCTCCTAGATAACTGAGAAAGTTGTGCATGGATCTGGATCAAATTTTGCAGAGTTGCAGAGTGTGACAAAGGAAAGAAGGGATTACATTTTGGTGCATTTCTGTTGCCTAATAAGTAACATATTCATACTTGATCACCAACTTACCGATAGATCGTTATGGGGTCATGTGACCAGACTTTCAGGTCCAGGAGTCGCTGGGAAATGTAGTTGGAATATCGCCGGTGGCATCAATCGCAATTGCACTATTCTACGAACACATACTGTTAGCACTAACAGTACTATATTTTTGTACCACTATGGTGCAGGTTTGCAATCGGCAAGTGCTTCTAGTTTGCTTCTACTTCTGTTGTCTGTACCATTACTTGCTGTAATGGGTCGGCAATAGTTGCTTACAGTGAACTATGCAGATTTGTGGAGTTCACTGTAGCTCAGTTTTTTTGTTTTTTTTTTGTTTGTTCTCAAAGCTTTGACTCGCATTTGTGAATGGAACTAGCAAAGACGAGCCGTGTGGTTTCTGCATGCAAGGATACACACTATTGAACACATCATTTTAGGAAAGGCAAAAAAAAAACATGTAATTAATATACGTGGATTTGTCGTTTCAGCTCCAATGGTAACCCCGGCGGTAAGCTCGTTATCTTAACAAAAACATGTTTTACTCGATTACGGCATTAATCAACTGGACAAAACATTCCGATAACCGGAGCCCTAGGTAGTAGGTACCACATCATGAAGACATTGACAACGGTGTTTGAAACTAAGGATATCAAAGATTAATCGATTATCGAATAATCTGCTACTTGTGTCTATGTTTGGTTCCGTCCTCAGTTGCTTGATCTCTCTCTGGCTCTAGTCAGAAAACGTGTTGCTGTTGCTGGATGCATCAGCGGGAATCTTAGATATACCGATACCTTAGAGTGTTAAGGAATGAAAACGCTTAATATTATTAAAATTCTCACTGCTTTAGGTCAAGTTGATACCTTGTTGTTGATATCTTGCCATGCAAGTCCTGCCTTGCATGGTACTGCACCATTATCGATAAAGTCTTCAAAAAGATTAATCGATTAATCGGGCAAAATAATCAAATCATTGATTAGGGCTGCAACTAACGATTATTTCAATCCATTAATCGCCCATGTTTCCTGATGATTAATCGGGTTATTTTTCAATCAAAATCGTATCGATTATTAGCATGAATTATTCTTCAAATTTTCCAATATTAATATTGCAAACTTTTTTTTTCTGTTTCGCTTTCTCCACTCATAGATAATATTTAAATTTTTTTAGTATTAGCTTGGAAGAGCCTGCTACTCTTCCGTGCTGGATTCTAAAATATTGGGTTCTCCCAGGATCACGTGTTTATTGCATTAGGACCATGACACTGGGAATGGGGACTGGCATTGGGAACAACATGTATTAAACATGTTTGAGTGGACCAAACAAGCAAACGATTAATCGATTATCAACTTAGTTGGCGATTATTTCAATAATCGATTATCATCGATTAATCAATTGATCGGTTGCAGCTCTATCATTGATTAATCGAAGAATGCATTAACTAAATTTTGACATTCCCTATTTGAAATGCAGCCAGTGATGCAATGGTTTGCCACATAGATAAACAAACGGCTGCCATTTCTAGGGCTCCATGTTTGCACAACGTAATTGGTGCACCGTGCATGGGTGCTTTTTATCCCTGCAACCTGATTGGTTGGAAATAGTTCTGGAGGCTCTTGTCTGAGGGTGACTGTTTTATATAGAATTTGGTATAAAATATAAATCATTCAGTGGTGATGGGCTACTGAATTAGCTCTCACAAATCCAGGTTCATAGAGTCAAATGCCTCCTCAGTACGTACCGTTTAAACGCTTAAGAGACTTACTGACGATAATCCTGATATTGTATATGGTATTGCCTTTTTTTTGGAAATATCACAATATTCAATATATACACATATATTTTTTACGTTATTTCTTGGACGCAAGCGCCGTTTTTCATTCATTATTGACTGAGGTAGTGATAGGATTAAATCGGAAACTGGGATGAAGAGTCGGGGAGAGACATTGCAGAAAAGCCTGAGAGGGGATTAGAATCCGCGGCGCTGCTTGACCTGTGGTCTGGTGGACGCGCTCCATAACCACTCTGCCACCGCCCCCCTCACAATATTCAATATTATTGCTATACTGCCCAAGCCTGGCTCTAGTGTATGATCTGGCTGTGTTGAGCTCAGCAACCACCATGTTATTTTTACTCAGCTCTGTGTGTGCTGCTCAGGAACTTGGCTGCTCACATTGTTGACTGACTGATGTTTGTATTTATATCCCCGAAACCCGGAGCGTCTGGGATGTAATGGTTTTGCGTTGGCCGCCGCTGGTTCGGGCTACTGCGCCGCTGTGGCAGATCCTGCAATTCTTCGTTTATATGAAGACGCAAGAGTAGGTGATATTCCATTTGATGGACCGCTGGGTGGTGCTGTGATTCAACGCCGGTAAGTTTGGGAGCAGTTATTGTGGTGTAAAGCTATAGAAGTGAAGAGAGGTGTGAAGAGAATGGAGCCATTATCGCTTGTTTTAAGTCGATGCCATGTTGAAAACGTTTTATTTTTTGGCCGCAAGCTCCATTTTTCATCTTTATTGAGAGTCACAGGATTAGATCGGAAACTGGGATGTAGAGTCGGGGAGAGACATTGCAGAAAAGCCGGAGAGGGGATGTGGTCCGGAGTGGGGCGTGCGCTATAACCACTCTGCCACCGTGCCCCTGTTTTTTTTTCCTCATGTGCGTTAAACTTCCTGCCTGCCATGCTCCCACACCATATTACCTAGCAGCCAAGAAAGTCCAAAAAGGTCCATTCTTACTTGATTAGTCTACTGATAAAATAATGATAGGCAAATAATACATTAACATCCCTAATCCAATTGCACAAAAGCCGGAGAGGGTATGCCAACCCATGGCGCTGCTCGACCTGTGATTTGGGGTATGCGCTCTATAACCACTCTGCTGCCCCATAATAGAACACTTTTAAGTGGAGATTGTGAGAGAGCGAAACTTTAATAATGGTTCCAATTTGTCATGGAGAAACTGAACAGATGATTTGATTATCTGTAAAAATATATTTTTTTCCGAAGACTCAAAGTAATTGTTAGTTGCAGGCAATGCAAGGAAATTCATAGCTTTGCATCCCCTGTCACCTTTCAATGGTCCGAACTGGTTCTCGGAACGAAAATGAAAAACGAACAGAATTTTTCAGAATTTTACGAGGAGTGGAAACGAAAAAAGATTTCTTCAATTGTTCCGGAACAGAAATGGAACATTATGAAATCCACAAAACTGGTTAAAAAAACGTTTTCTGCTCTCTTTATATTTTAACATATCCTATGTCTGGGAGACTATTTCCATCCACTTTTACTGTCAGTCATCAAGCCCCATGCATCTGGGGCTTCATCTTTTGGACAGACGAGGAACTGAATGCAATGCCGTTTTAAACCGGTTTTCACGTTAATACAGTTGCACTGATGTCCACCAAATATATTCTGAATAAACAATATCTAAATTTAACATTGCACAATATAAGGAACTTTGAAAACAGAACAGAATTTTTGCGTTCCGAACTGGTTCAGGACCGATATTTTTGGTGGTGGAACGGTTACGAAAACGAAAACGTTAAACATAGGCCTGTGTGAACCGTTGAACGGAACATTTTAAAAATAATTTCGTTTTCAAGCCCTGGCAATTATTGAATGACCTTTTGAAATTTGTTGTTGGTTTTTGCACACAGGCCCTCTGTATATCCACACAGCCACAGACAAAGATCCCCAGTGCGTTTCATGCTCCGGCTCCTAGGACATCCGTGCGTGCCAAGAACGTCACTGGTTAAAATAAGCCCACTCCAGTGTTGAATGTGAGGGGGGGGTGGAGGGAAGGGCCGGGGCCGCACCCCCGCAGAGCCAATGGGAGCGGTCGGACGGCGCTTGTTGTGGAAAAAGGGGGTGAAGGAGGTGGTGGCGGTCAACTTGAAATACCGTCCTGTGTCACGCGTCGCTCAGTCATAAAACCTGATTAACGTCACCTGGACGACGCGCGGACACGTGCTTGCGCGCTCCAATGGTTGAAAGAGCCGTGGCACCCCTGTCACAGCGGTCAAACTGGGGAGCTCGAAATTTGGTTAATGTATTGTTTGATAATAATTAACTCTATCTTTCAGATAGTTCCACTGTGCGCCCCAGCAGGCAGTGCTCTATCAAGCACCTATACACAAAGAGGCGTGAGCTCGCATCCCCTCATTGAGAGCGTTTGCCGCAGGTCTTCTCACAATTGATTTGCCACTTTCCAGCTAATGCCGATTAAATCTGAAAATGGTGCGAATCAGCCGAAAAGAATACATAAAAAAAAAATCTCTGTCTAAACACAACAACCTGCCTCAAGAAGAGGATCTCTACTTTCTAGAAAAAATGTCTCTTGATGTCTTTGGCATTGAGTTATTTTTTTGTTGGATGTCTGATGTGAAAGTCTGAAAGGGTTAATTTTATCTGTTAATCATTCCTGCATGACCAAAAGAACATTCCCAACACGACATCAACTTTAGTGCTTTGGCAGGGTGTGCGTGCGGGGAAGCAGACGTCCAGCATACTTATGCACGTAGTTGTCGATCTCACGACAACTACGTGCGCTGTGAGCCACAGGCAATAATGTTAATCTATTATGAGAGTTTCCATTCTGTAACGCTTATGGCGGTATTGGGATACTATGGGCCAGAGAGAATAGATTATTTTTACTTGGTGCAGTTACGCGTACAAATGTATCCTAGTACAAATTGTAGAGTTGTTTGGTGTTGGTAAGAAGATAAAGTTATTAATGAATAGTTGATTGATAATATCCCCCCACCACCCAATGTAAAACATTCTGGTGTGGCGGTTAGTGATGGTGGTGTGACAGTGGGGGTTTGTTTGTCCAGCACTGCCAGGTCGTGGTGTCCTGGGTCAACGATAGTTAGTAGTTGGCAGTGGGGGAGCAGGATCTGATGGACCCACTAAAAGACTCCTCAATCTAACCCCTTAGAGCCAGTGTGTGTCCATGTCTGTCAAATTGTTTGTCAAATAAATGTGTAAGGCTGCAACAATTATTATTTTGATAACCAATTTTTTTTTAAAATATTAGTGGCCAATTGATGTGTGTTCATTTTTACCTGTGCCGGGGCGTAGCGAATCTACTATTAAAATAATCGTTAGTTGCAGCCCTGCATAATCTAAACATGCAACTTTTATTCTCAAACGACATGACACTAAAATAATGGCGATCAATAGATTCATTTAAGAGTTAATCGAGGTTTATAGTAGTAACCGTGGTGGTAGAGTAACCGTTTTTTAACTGGTGTAAACATTGTAATGTACAAATATGTTTTGAAGTTACTTGACAAACATTCTCTTTGAGAAATCTGTGTGGGTGTTTACATGTGGAAGTGTGTGGCTTAGTGCACACCTGTTGTTAGTGGCCATTGTCACAGCGTCAATACACACACGTCTGTATTTATGAGAGGGAGGGAGAGGGAGAGAGGGAGAGAGGGAGAGAGAGAGAGAGAGAGAGAGATGGGAAGGGAGAGAGTGGCAGTTGACAGTTTGTGTCCGCTGTCGTCACAGCTGCCACTAGTGCAGTGAGCCTCAGTCAGCCTCTGGCCAGCGTCAGTTGTATGTTGTGCTGCTTAGCTGCTGGCACGTTCCTCTTGATACTCCTCTGCTTGTCCTCTTTGGCTAGTTAACACCCGCTAACCCACACCTCCTCACAACAACAGACTATATCCTCTACGATACATTGGAAGTAGATCTCCCCCCCCCCCCCATCCTGATGGATTTACGCTGGTTTGCAACAGCATTGAAGTCAAATTTGTCTTCATTCTTCAGTGGTGTCTGAACGCATGCAGAGACTCGAGTCTGGGAAGAAGGCAAGTCGCATGATTGCTATTTATGGACATTTCTGTAATATTTTGATGATAATTGTGATGACGATAAGATCTTATGAACAATTTGTATATTTGTCTAATCAAATTAGCAAGCTTGTTTTCAATGGGACGTTTAGATGATATCGATCTGGCTTCTAGGTCTTGTAGCTGAAATGACAGCTTCTCATATTATGGCATTCTCAAAGGGACACAAATAAATTGTCAGGAATTTGATTGTCAAATAGCTGAACTTTGGAAAACTTAAATTCACCCATTTCCATAAGTCATGCAAAACCTCATAATTTCAAAAGATTGTTTCTGGGGGCTCGCGGTGGCCGAGCGGTTAGAGAGCATGTCCCCCCCACCCCCCTCGACCATAGGTCAAGCAGTGCCGCAGGTTCGAATCCCCTGTCCAGCATTTCTGCAATGTCTCCCCCTAACTCTTCATCCCGGTTTCTGATTAATCCTGTCGCTATCGCTCTCAATAAAG